>MDKI01213377.1:0-23925 GCA_005239505.1 Nicotiana paniculata | reverse complement strand
GGAGGAGTAGGTGGAGGGCCCTTGGATCTTGTGCGATAGGCTGATGATGCCAGAATGCACAAAATAACCTTTGGGGAGGGGAATAATAAAGAAAAAAAGAAATAAAAACAAAAAGGTAACCAAGTTAGTGAGGATTATGAAAAAGAATATTGCGGTATTTAAACACATAATGCAGAAATGTAAAGCGCGTCCTAAGTTGGGAACCTCTTTGTGCTCGAGGTAGGCCTAGCGACAAATTGATTTGAAGAACTCAAAATGCTAAATGCCTCATTTTATTGGTAAGAAAAATAGACAAATCCCAAAACAATAGACGAAAAATAAAAGTCACTAATGGCCATTTGCCTTATTACATTGATAGAGAAAAATAAAGACACTCCTATCTACTTGGTCCCAGAAGGACCTTCCCCCACCGGACTCGACTATTTGACGTCTATAATTAGCAGGTAGCATTCAGTTGTCCAAATAAATGCACAGAACGTGAGGGCGTCCGTTTGGGTTTAGGGAAACCCGATGTACTTTTGGATAAGGCTATCTTAAAAGTTATCGTGCGGACGGCACTTTAGCTCGACTAGGTTTGACCATGATGCATGCAACAGAGTAAGGTTTCTATGGGGTTTTAGATCGGTACCCTTGAGCATACAACTCAAGGGGGAAAGGCACAGAACCGTCGACTGCACCGCTGATCGACTAGTTTTACCGCAAATAAGCCTTTCCGAATTTAGTGGGTAATAATATAGGAATAGCGCAACCACTCATCAAGCGTTGCTATAGTATTGTGTTTGGCACGAGTGGAGTATGAATGTTGAGCATGATTATGCAATAATAAGTATTAAAACAAGTTGTCACGTATTTGCACCTTAAAGAAAGCGGTAAAAACAACAGTAATGATTTAAAGCAGTTACAAAAAAAAACTTAGAGACATGTCAGTTTCGTCTTTGAGGAAAAGTAAATACCTGAAGTAAACAATTAATTGCATGTAAAGGGAAGAGGAAAGGGTGCAAGTATTTAAACAAAAATAAAGGCACAAATTCACGAAACAATTTGAAATGGTAAAAGCCTAGGAAATATCCCCAACAGAGTCGCCATGGTGTCGCGCCCCCCTTTTCCCCAAGTGCTCCTTTCGGGGCCGGTTGAAATGGTTTATGACACAAAGTCAGGGATACAAACTAGAGCATAGTATATACCAAAGCGGGATAAACATAGCATATACAAGAATCTGAAACCCTAACAAGGCAGATAGGGTGAAAAGAAAATCACAAGAAGCACATATCGTTTCATAAGAAATAAGCACACATAAAGATTGAACGAACACGTTATCAAAGACGGCCTAAAATTAGGGCTTTTTAGCATAATAAATCAGATAGCAAGAAAAATGTAAGAGAATCGTTCAAACATAGTAGAAAGTATTTAAAATCAGGAGAAGAATCGTTTTTTAAAAGGGGTTAAGAAACCCTAGTTTTGAAAGTGAAGAAATCGTTTAAGAACAGAGAGATTTCTTTGAAGAAAACATGAAAACCCCCATAATATTCATAGATCTATTGCAGATCTAAACAGTCGGAAGGTTCAGAGTCTAGGGTTTCCAAAAAGAACCCGGAAAAGAGGAAGAAAACTCAGAGATATTACCGGTCTTTGACCGAAAAAGGGTAGATCTTACTCGACCAGCCATAGATGGACGGAAAAATGGCATGAGATTGGAGAGATGAGTGGAACCGCCTCTGGTTCACCTGAGAGCCTCAAACGGTGACACAAGTGCAAAGGATGGAGCCATAGGCCTGACAGGAGGTGAGACCTCCATGGTTTTCGGCGAGGAAGTGGCCGGAGAAGGGAGGACAAGGGCCCAGTAGACGAAGAGCTTAGAGAGAAAGGAGAGAACTCAAAGAGACGGCTGAGAAAAATGAGAGGGGGGAAATGAGGCGGGGGAGGGTAGTTAGGTCTTAATTTGGTAAGGTCGAATCTGGACCGTTGATTTGAATTAATCAACTGTTCAGATTAATAGGTGCTTGGGCCGGGTAGGATTTTGGGTCTGGGCTGGGTAATTGGGCTGATTAAATTGGGTAGGGACCCGGGTGAAAGTAGACTAGAATTGAAATTAAAAATGGCTATTAGTTAAATACCCATTAAAAATAGATAAATAATTAATAAAAAATAGCTAATAATTATATAAAATGAAATTAATGCTAAATAAATGAAATTAAGGTAATTAATTAATATAAAAATATAAAATGAATAATTATTGATTTAAATGGTATAAAATGTACAATTAGGCCATAGTTGCAAAATTATTGTAATTATGGTCAAATAATGCCAAATTGGCTAATTTATGAAATAATTAAGTCGTAATAGGATTAAAAATGATATATTGAGTTGGGAAATATTTTAAAATTATTTATAATACAATTTATGAATAATTATTAAATATAAAAATACTAAATAAATTGGAAAAGAATTTAATAAAAATATGAAAAATTACGGAAAAATACCAGTTATTATAAAGAGCGATTTTGAAGGTATATGCAAATTTTAAAATAGTTTAAGGAAAAATTGGGTATCAACAAAGGCTGTTTTTAAAGACTAAATGACTAAATTCTTGCTACAGCCATTCCGATTCCGAGCCTACCAACTCTAACACATCATAAACAGTATAACCAACCTATGACAAGGCAAAAACAGGAATAATAATGGAATTTCTACGGAACGATCGGCAGGGTCGTTACATTCTCCCCCACTTAAACACACGTTCGTCCTCGAACGTGCCTAGAGTTGTTCCAAACACCACCAAAATTGTTGTGTAACCTACCATGCACATATTCGGAGGTGATCCCACGTCACTCTACCCCATATAGGTCTAATAGCACAACACAGTTAAAATTTCGAAATCCAATCCTAACCCATAAACCTTAGAACTAAATTTCCACTTCTGAGTCCATTCACAAGATCAAATTTCCACGACTATAAGCTGAAATAGTATGAACACGCTGTATCAAGCCATATCCGCAACACAAGATGAAATCACATAATATACCGCATGACTCAACACTCATAACGATGACTCCTAATCCCAATCGCTGCTCATAAGAACCCAATACCGGTAAATAACCTCTTATCAAACAAAACCTCGCTTAAACACCTTCATATGGTGCCGATGATGAAAGAAACACGTAGAAACCAGCAACCATTCATCTGATCAGCATCAATACCATCCAGAGCCATAACTTGTGCAACTCGTGCACTCAATAATAAGTATTTCTTTGCACAAATCAGTCACAAAGATGAAAGAAAATCGATTAAACACTTAGAAGTCAGAAAGACCTTTGCAAAACAATTTTGGGATGAACCTTAGTTTAGGAAAAATCGGAACAATCATTTAAAACCAGAAGTTTTCAAAGAAAACATGTAATAGTGCTTGATTCCCTTCAGATCTATACAGATCTGGAAAGGATCGAAGATAATAGACTAGGGTTTCTTTAGAAAACATAGCAGAGATGAGAACATAGGTTTAGAAAACATAGATTCGTAACAAAACAAGGCGAGATCATTACTTACAAACGAAAAGTGGCCTGAGACAGGCCGGTAAACACAAATTCAAACCAGAAATGGTCGAAATCCTTTGAAGCCCTTTCAAGGATACATAAAATCGAAGAGCCACGGAGCGTAGAAGGCCAGGACTGGCCAGAGAATGCATAGAAACATCACAGGGTGGAGTTTATGCCGGTGACGGCGCTTGAGAGATAGGGTTTGGTTGAGAGGATTTTAGAGAGAAGGGGAAGGGATGACGGCGGGTAAGTGTGAGGGAAATGAGGGGTTTGGGGGGGGGGTAGTCTCTTAGGTTAATTAAGGTAAGAATTAACCTGGACCGTTGATAAAAAATGATCAACGACCAGCATTTGGGCGGAATTGGGTTGGGTATACTTAGGAATTGGGCTTGGGTCTGTTGGGCTAGCATAATTGACAAATACCCGATCTAAATTAATTAAAATAATTTATAAAATAACTAATAAACATAAAAATGAATTCCATGCATAGAAAATAGTTTCAAAAAGATTATTTAGTATTAAAATACAAAATGATTAAATTTTGGTAAAAAATGGTACCGAATTATATGATTGGATATAATTGCAAAGTTGCTGCAATTATAGCCAAAAGGTGCCAATTTGACTAATTATGAAATAAATTAGTCTTAATGGGACCATAAACGATAAATAAAATCAAGAAATACTTTTGAAATCATTTGTGATGTAATTTGTAATTATTTATTGGAAATAAAATGCTGGGTAAATTAATAAAAATATATAAAAATTATGAAAAAATACCAATTGCTATTAATGCATAATTTTTGAAAGTATATATACAATTTTAAAATATTTTTGGGAAAAATTGGGTATTAACACTTGGTTCTCTTTTGCTACTGCTAGGTACCGTTCTTTATCTCTGACTTTGTTTCTCTTGATTTCTACCCTTACACTCCAAAATTCATCCTTATGCTAAAAACCCTAATTTCTTTTATTACATTATTATGATTTTGGGTAAATTGGGAAAACTGTGATTATGTAATTATTTGGAGGTCTCCTTCTCCGTTAATTGATTTTGCAATCGCTGTTATTTTTTTTAAAATCAGCTCAAATTCAATTGGTTTTGCTTTACAATTTGATGGGGTTAACGCTATTACTGATGTTGATCTTTTTTTTTTTTGGCATAACACTTTGGATTGGTTTGAAATTAAGGCTTGATGTAAAAGTATTTCAAACACTTCATTTTCTTCATAAAGATTGACCAATTATTGGACTTCCTACTGATGTGCTTAATGAAATCAAAAGGTAATGTGGTATTTTTAATATTTACTTAGTCAATTTCTGAATATTATGTATTTTGAAGAAGATGAAATCTTTATCAAGGTCATTTATTTCCGGTCATTTAGCAAATCTTTTGTAGTGATCTAATCGCACTGATTTCTATTCTGGAGTTAAGATGCTATTTTGAATTAACATATTTTCAAAATTGTAAGATCTCAATTCATTTTCTTTTTTTCATGTGTGTTTGAATTAAATCTGAAAGTAGAGTGAAAGGAACCGTGATTTATGTTTGTATTTTTGCTCAACTTCAAAGGATTTTGGCCTATGAATTTCACTTAGCATGCCAATTGTATTAACATCTGCTTTTTCTCTGTGTTACCAAAATTTCTTGAATTTCGTTAATCAAGTTTTCAATTCTTTCTTTACTAAGTTTTACTGGATCATACAGTTTAGCATTTCAAGACTGAGGTTGATTTCTATTTTTATTAGAGACGTCATGTTAAAAATATATAACTTATTCAAATACAGATGCCTATCGATAAAAAAACCACATCGCCAAGCTGCCTCTTCCAGAAGAGGAAGCGAAATTATTTAGCAGACAGAGCTTCTAAAATCAAGCTTAAGAGACATGATGTATATGCAAATCAGTCAGCTGATAACAAAGAAATGCTTTTAGCACAACGACGATAAGAAAATATTGAGTCGACAAGCCAAGATCTCTTGGTTGAACATACTGAAGTAGCATCATCTTCTGAGTCTGCTGCTGAGTTATCTAGACATAGAATACTAACAATAGAGGAATCATGTTGCCTTCCCGAAAAAGGTTAGGAAAAAGAAATATAACTCTAAGTATATTGAACTCTAGATGTTGTCTTTGAGATTTTACCAAGATATGTATTTTTAATTCTAACATGCGTTCACTTCTATGCAGCCGATAAATCTTGCACAGACAGCACAACAGTTTGTTCTAACAAAGGGAAGAATATAATTATCTCCCTTTCTATATTCGAAAATGGTTAGTTACTATTAAAATGCTGCTTCAATTTTAGTTCACTCAAAATATTTCATATATTAGTTATAATGGTTTGCCCATTAGGTTCCGCATCAAATCCACTCGATGAACGACGTGATCCCGAGCCTTCAGTTGTCATAAAAAGAGGTTTGTCTTGGTACTCTTTTAACAATGCCAGCCATATTTCTTTTCTCAATACTTTGATATATAACAACTTATATACACAGGTTGTAGATAAAAGATAATAGGTTGTTGGAATTTCAAACAGTTACCCAGTGATGCAGCTAGTTTGAAAATTGTACCTGTCACGACCCAAATCTAGACACTGTCGTGATGGTGCCTATCATGATACTAGGCAAGCCTATTTTCTGGAATACTACCAATTTAATTGTAAGAGTTAAGTAGAGATTCTTAATATTAGAAAATTCCCGTGAAATCAAGTTAAACTCAATTTGAAAACAAAATGCGGAAAACGAGCCCCCAAATATCGGGTGTCACTAAGTCATGAGCGTCTAAGTACTTAAACTGTTACATCAACTGTCTAATTGTAAATACAACCAAAAAGGAGAAATAGAAGGAGTAACAAGGTCCTGCGGATTCTGGCAGCTACCCTTGCAATCTCCGAAACTCTGATGGCCTAAACTCAACAATCGTCGCGCTCAAACACACCTGGATCTGCATATGAAGTGTAGGGTGTAGTATGAGTACAAGCGACTCAGCAAGTAACATCAATAACTAAGGAATTGAGTGGTAGTGACGAGATAAGCAGAACAATTCAATTAATAATTTTTCACAGTTAAGAATAAACAGGAGTAAAAGGTCAATTTCATAAATTATCAAATACTACAAGGCAAATAGCAGATACATGCAACAACAATGAAAATAGATGAAACCTCACAAGCACTGTCGCTCAATCCCTCAGCCCTCAATGCACATGCTCAATAGGTACCTACGGTCACTGGGGGTGTTCAGACTCTTGAGGGGCTCCTACAGCCCAAGTGCTAATCTGCACGGACCATTCACGTGCTGCACGGACAACTCACGTGCTATAATATCATATCCGGATCTGCACAAGCAACTCATGTGCTATGGTATCCATCTGGATCCACACGGATAACTCACGTGCTATAGTACAATATCCCACAACAGACTCTCGGCCTCACTCAATCATGTACCTCTCTAGCCCCATAGTTTTTCAATAAATAAAGGAAAGCACTCCAAATCAAAGTATAAAGTGTATCAGCAAGAAAAAAAAATAGAGATTGAGGTAAACATGTACAAGAATCACTATGACTGAGTATAACTATTTTGAGCATGAATAAAGCTTAAGCATGATCTCTAACATGAAGCAGTCAAGTTCTAGCAGACAGGAAAAAAAAACACATAAACACAAATAAAGGCTATTAGGCCTCACGGGACGGACCAAGTCTCAATCCCTCGCGGCGTACACCCACATGCCCTTCACCTAGCATGGTGTCACATCCAAACAGTCACATGATATCAATTCTCTGGGTTTTATTCCCTCAAACCATATTTAAAACTGTTACTTACCTTAACAAAGTAGAAATCCTACTCCGGGATGCTTTCGCCTCTCGTCTCGATCTCCAAAAGCTCCGAATCTATTCACAACCAGTATAATACCATCAACATATGCTAAGGAAACGAATTCTACAAGAAAAAATACAAAATTAGGCCAAAACCCAAAATTGGCTAAAACCCGGCCTCGGGCCCACATCTCGAAACCCGACAAAAATTACAAAACTAGAAAGCTCATTCACTCATGAGTTTAACCATACCAAATTTATCAAAATCCAACACCGTTTGGCCCCCCAAATCCTCACATCAAACTCTCCAAAATCCCAAGCCCTAACTCTTCAACTTCACCCCAAATTCCAACTAATTACATGATTAAAACAATGGAAAATCATCATAAACAGGAGTATTAGGGCTCAAGAAACTTACCTCACCGATAACCCTCGAATTCCATTCCAAAATCACTGCCCAAAGCTTCAAAGCCGACTAAAAAAGGTGAAGAATGGGGCAAAATTCGTGAAGTGTGCAATATATACTTTCTGCCCAGGTTTCACCTGCGGCCATTTTTTCACACCCGCGCGACCGCACCTGCGGTCCAAGAATCCGCAACTGCGCAAGTCACTTAACCGCCCAGGCTCCGCACCTACGGCCAGGCCTCGCACCTGCAGCCAGGCCTCGCACCTGCGGGCTCGCAGGTGCGTTCGAGCTTGCGCGCATGCACTCCTTCTTCAGGTTCCAAATTCCGCATCTGTGATCTCCTTCCGCGCCTGAGACCCTTGCACCTGCGGCTCCCCTTTCGCAGGTGCGGAAACACCAGAAAACTTACACCAGCAGTTTTTCAGCAACTCACCAACTCCAAAAAACAATCCCCTAACCATCCGAAACACACCCGAGGCGCTCGAGACCTTAACCAATAATACCAACGAGTCACATACCAATATAATAACTAAGTTTAACCTTTGGAACACTCAAAACAACATCAAAACACCAAATCAACATCAGATTCAAGCCTAAGAACTTCTAAACTTCCAATTTCCGCAAACGATGCCGAAACCTACCAAACCTTGTCCGAATAACCTCAAATTTTGCACACACATCACAAATGAAACTACAAATCTACTCCAACTTCCAGAATTCCATTTCGACCCTGATATCTAATTTTTCACTGCTGACCAAAATTACCAAATTTTAAACTTTCGCCAATTCAAACCTAATTCTACCGCGGGCCTCCAAATTACATTCCGGACGAGCTCCTAAGTCCAAAATCACCTAAAGGAGCTATCCGAATTATAAAAATCTAAATCCGAGATCGTTCACACATAAGTCAATATCCAGTTGACTTTCCAACTTAAACTTCCTAATAAGAGACTAAGTGTCTCATTTCACTCTAAACCATATCGGATCTGCACGGACAACTCACGTGCTATAGTACAATATCCCACAACAGGCTTTCGGCCTCACTCAGTCATGTACCTCTCTAGCCCTACATTTTTTCAATAAATAAAGGAAAGCAGTCCAAATCAAAGTATACAGTGTATCAGCAAGAAGATAATAGAGACTAAGATAAACATGTACAAGAATCACTATGACTGAGCATAACTACTGTGAGCATGAATAAAGCCTAAGCATGATCTCTAACATGAAGCAGTCAAGTTCTAGCAGACATGAAAAAAAACACATAAACACAAATAAAGGCTATTAGGCCTCATAGCCTCGTTGGACGGACCAAGTACACCCACACTCCCGTCACCTAGCATGGGTGTCACCTCCAAACAGTCACGATATCAATTCTCCGAGTTTTATACCCTCAAAACCAGATTTAAAACTTTTACTTACCTTAACAACGTAGAAATTCTACTCCGGGATGCTCTCGCCCCTCGTCTCGGTCTCTAAAAGCTCCGAACCTATTCACAACCAGAACAATACCATCAACATATGCTAAGGAAACGAATTCCACAAGAAAAACTACAAAATTAGGCCAAAACCCGAAATTGGCTAAAACCCGGCTCCCGGGCCCACGTCTCGAAACCCGACAAAAATTACAAAACTAGAAAACTCACGAGTCTAACCATACTAAATTTATCAAAATCCAATTTGGCCCCTCAAATCCTCACATCAAACTCTCCAACATCCCAAGCCCGAACTCTTCAACTTCACCCCAAATTCCCACTAATTACATGATTAAACAATGAAAAATCATCATAAACACGAGTATTAGGGATCAAGCAACTTACCTCACTGATAACCCTCAAATTCCTCTCCAAAATCACTGCCAAAAGCTTCAAAGCCGACTAAAAATGGTGAAGAATGGGCCAAAATTCATGAAGTGTGCAATATATACTTTCTGCCCAGGATTTTCTCACCTACGGCCATTTTCTTGCACCCGCGCGACCGCACCTGCGGTCCAAGAATCCGCACTTGCGCAAGTCACTTAACCACCCTGACTTTGCAGGTGCGTCCAGGCCTCGCACCTGTGGGCCGCAGGTGCGTCCAAGCTTGTGCACCTGCGCTCCTTTTCCAGGTTCCAAAATTCTGCATCTGCGATCTCCTTTCGCTCCTGCGACCCTCGCACCTGCGGCTCCCCTTCCGCAGGTGCGGAAACACCAGAAAACTTACACCAACAGTTTTTCAGCAACTCACCAACTCCAAAAAACAATCCCCTAACCATCCGAAATACACCCGAGGCCCTCGGGACCTCAACCAATAATATCAACGAGTCACATACCAATATATGAACTAAGTCGAGCCTTCAGAACACTCAAAACGACATCAAAACACCAAATCAACCTCGGATTCAAGCCTAAGAATTTCTAAACTTCTAATTTTCGCAAACGACG
The DNA here is from genome assembly GCA_005239505.1 of Nicotiana paniculata. NCBI lineage: Eukaryota > Viridiplantae > Streptophyta > Magnoliopsida > Solanales > Solanaceae > Nicotiana > Nicotiana paniculata. The sequence goes on along the minus strand of MDKI01213377.1, from coordinate 13,753 downwards.
CCGAAACCTACCAAACCTTGTTCGAATAATCTCCAATTTTGCACATACGTCACAAATGACACTACGAACGTACTACAACTTCTGAAATTCCATTCTGACCCCGATATCTAATTTTTCACTGCCGATCAAAATCGCCAAATTTCCAACTTTCGCCAATTGAAGCCTAATTCTACCACGGACCTCCAAATTACATTCCGGATGCGCTCCAAAGTCCAAAATCACCTAACGGATCTATCCGAATAATAAAAATCTAAATCCGAGATCATTCACACATAAGTCAATATCCCGTTGACTTTTCCAACTTAAATTTCCTAATAAGAGACTAAGTGTCTCATTTCACTCCAAACCATTCCGGATCCGAACCAACCAACCCGATACCATGCAATATAGAGGAATAACACATAGAGGAGCAGAAATAGGGGAAACAGGGTTATGACTCTCGGAATGACCGGCCGGGTCGTTACAGTACCAAACTGTAAATATTGTGGAGCTAAAAGGTTTGAACATGAATCAGTAGGATTTTGTTGTAGCAATGATTTAGTTTAGTTGACGTAATATGAAATGCCCAATGAATTATTAAATCTCTACTTAGGCAATACTGAAGAATGTGAACACTTTCGTGCCTACTTTAGACTGTACAATAATATGTTTGCGTTTACTTCACTTGGGGTGAACTATGACAAAGTACTAGCAAAAAAAAACCACGGGATTTACACATTTAAAGTATAGGGTCAAATGTATCACTTCATAAATGATTTAATTCTGACAAATCGACAACCAAGAAATTTACAGCTGTATTTTTACGATGAGAACACGGAAATATTGAATCGAATAGCTTCCTAGCATACTTCGACGGTCAATCATTGAGAAGCTAATGGATATACTAAAGATAAATCCTTACTGTATCTTCTTGAAATCTCTAATACATATCTCAGAATTATCAAACTCTTATATTGCATTGAGATTTGGTTCTGGCTTAGATCAGAGAATATATAATATGCCAACTGTGTCAGAAGTGTCATGCCCTGAACCTAGGGAGGCGTGACTGGCACCCGGTGCCATGCTGGCCAAAGCGAATCACTCTGTAACTCATGATCGTTCGACCAAAACTAGAACATACATAGGTCGAGTTAGCTGGACTCATTCCTTTTGTCTATCATGGGCCAACATGGCCACAACTCGTAATGCATAACTATAAGTGGGCAATACTGTATCAATAAACTATCATTTTTAAAATATGAATACATATGAGCTGATAAGGCCTCTGAAATACTGTACAAATGAACCTTTGTCTACAAAGCCTCTAATATTATTTGACATAAAATGGGACAGGGTATTGGCCTACCCATAAGTCTATAGCAAAACTCTGACACGATGACTCATAGACTCGGCTGCACTCTGAATGAGGCGGAGTCTTACCGATTCTTTGCTGAGTGCTAACTTCGTCTACTATGAGAGCTCGTCAAACTGATTTTCTATACCTACAAGCATGAATGCAGCGTCCCAAACAAAAGGATGTTAGTACAAATAATGTACCGAGTGTGTACGGCATGTAAATTAGTATATAAAGGACATGGAAGAAACATGGAGTAAATGACTCAACCTATAAATCTGGATAGCTCTGTCAATCATAAAATTTGTATAAGGTCATGCATATGCGTATAAATGTCATGTAATGCAAAGGTCTGTACGTACATAACATCATCAATCAAGCCTCTGAGGCCATCCTATCATATCATTTCAGCCACTGTGGGCAATATCATCATCATATACCAGCTGATCAAGTGGTGGTGCGTATATAACGCCGTAACCTTTTTCCCATATCCCATATAAATATAATATACATATATATGCGTATTTAAAGCCATATGGTCATGGGTCAATGTACATGTATAAATGCATGAAATGCATAAGAAATACGTTAATAAGATTTTCTCGGAATGCCATAAAACCAATATGCCTTTCGGATAAAATTATAAAATACGTATTTTTCCGAGACCCATGAACATAAGATATAATAATAATTCACATGGGGAATCAAGAATATAGACATCTCTAATATTTCTATGAATATAGTCATTTATGAAAGTGATTGTATTTTGCTCGTTTCATTTGTATTATTTAGATCATGCCAAAAAGAAAGAAGGGATAGCCTTAACATACCTTTAATGTCAATTTCCTACTTGTACCTGTGAACAATCTCCTCAATCTTGCAACAGATGGTCCATATATTTCTCATGCCTTTCACTAACCCAGCATACTACGATGCATTTCCCTTTCCTCATATTATCTGCATTTAGAATAATATCTTAGATAACACAATGTAAGAGTGCCACCTTCTTAGGAGTTTCAGGGATGATTGGACATGCAAATTTGGTTCAAGGTGTCTGTTGGTTCTATTTCATTAAAAGAACGTTCTTCAAACTTTAAAAACACCTCAAGCACTTCAAAATAACTATTTAAATATATCGGTTGTATACATATTTCTCCAGGATTGCCACTTCACGGTGTTGGCTTACAGTAATCTTGATACAGGTGCTAGCAAGGTTTGAAGATTTTCCTACCAAGAAGTTGGAAGCATTGAGGATGGCAGCAGCACTTCATACCAAGTTAGATTCAATAGCCAAAACTCTACAGAATTGGCCAATATTGTCACCTGTTCGACAACTTCTTGACAAAGCTAAGAGTTACTTCAACAAGGTAGAATCTAAGTTCACAGTTGAAACTTCTCATGATGTTAGTTGAAAATTTCTCATGATACAACTTTTTTTTTATATTTCCATTAGTAGCTCTTATAAATGGTTCTATCATCTATATCAAAGGAGAAATGGACACACTGGAACGGACAAAAGATGATGAATCCAAGAAATTTTTTTAAGCCATAAAATCCACTTCTAAACCCAAACCCCTAAAAAAAAAACGCTCTCTCCTCTCTCCTCTCTTTCTTGGGCGACATGGAGAACTAAGGGCTGCCATGGACGTGAAAGCCTCTCCCCGGCTTCAAGCTGTGGGAGAGACGGATCCCAGCCCTAAAACGAATACATATGCTTCATTACTCACGTCAAAATCACAAGACGTAACCAAAACAATCCTTAAACCTGTCGAACATGTTCATGGACAGCTTATGATGCAATTTTCGTTTAATGAACTGGAGGAATGTGTAGTTGAAGAAGTTCTTGACCAAGCTGTGGTGATGAAGCTCTCATATGGTGCGCCAGATTTGCCGTATCTACGAAATTTAATTCCAGCACAGTTTGGGATTAAAGGTCGCTGCTTGATCGGCTTGCTCGCGTTTCAACAACTGTTGATTCATTGTGATGTTTATGATGTTTTGTAACAGTTCTTTCGAAGCAGGTTGGTTATTTACAGTACAAAGGACAACAACATCAATATCGTACATTCTCATGGACTCAAGATTACAATCCTAAGGTGGAGACGTCAAAAACAGTGGCATGGGTATCGTTTCCAGATTTGCCGACGAATCTGTTCGCCAAGAACCTTTACTGTCAATCGCATCAGCTGTGGGGAAACCTATTTCCATAGACAAGGCCACACAAGATAGGACAATACCTAGCACTGCTAGAGTCAAGGTAGTTCTTGATCTTCTTGACAAGCATCCCAAAAATATGAAGTTACAATTTATCGACGAGAAATCTGGTAAGATTATTGAACATATACAGGAGTTTGTATTTGGTAATCTTCAATCATATTGTAATGTGTGCAAACTTCAAGGACATGCTGGTGAAGATTGTCGTTGATTGATTAAAAAGAACAGGAAGAATGATGATTTGCAACAGGAGGAAAATTTGATCGATAGCACTGTTGATAATGGTCGTGTACTGCCTGCTGAAGTTTTGGCTTTGGCTGAGGAGATGAGAAAGGTGGAAAAATTACAAGGGGATGCTAGGGATTATTTAAATGCTAAGTCGCAGCGAAAAGCTAATGCATCAAGTCGTGCCGATATTGTTTCTGGTGATGCAGGGCAACAGAAACTAGTGAATTTGCACTATGCTGCAGGGCAGCAAATTGCTACTGGGATTGAGGAGATTTCTGGGGATTTGGTTTTGATTAATGATGGACAAAACAGAGTTAGAGATATGGTAGCTTCAGGTGTTCGAATAACTGTGGAAAAGGATGTTGTGAAGCGAGCAAACATTGACAATGCGCAGCAAGGAGTTACATTGGTGGCTCAAGACATGGATCGAGCTGTTGTTGATAAGGGTCCATCTAAACCTTCACGTGATGTCCCTGCTAAAAGAGCCTTAACAACGATTCTCAATGCAATTAATCCTGTGGTGCAAGCTTATGATAATCTGCACTCTACTAAGGGTGCAACTACAATGGCAACTGATGCAGGCCCAATGGTTGGATCTGATCGAGCTACTACATCTGAACAATTTGAGGTGAAGGAAGATGGTGATCAAGGTGTTATAGGGCAGAAACATGAAGGTGGTAGGGAGGGCTATAGAGTCAGGTGCCAAGGCTCCAAATGTTGCACCTGAAATTGAGGCTCATAATTTAGGCAATAAAATTACTGGGCAAAGTGCAGCACCAGTGGTCATCCATGGCCAGTCCCAGGCCTTGGGAGCAGAAGAGAGAGGAAATAAGGGCGAGGTTTTGGTAGATAAGGCTGGGAATGCAAAGTTGGATTGTAAGGGTGAGATTCTAAACAAAAAAGGAGAAGTTTGGAGTGTGGTAAACACCAGAAAATCTCCAACAAAGAAAGGGCTATCACCGAAAACTCAGAACAAGGGGGTTCGACCAAATGACACCAACATTGCGTGCAATGAAAATTCCTTCCAGATTTTGCAGTAGATGGAGATGATGGGGGTGATGCAACAGTTGTAAAAGGTACTGAGATATACAAGGAATTAGTACCATGTTACACCTGTGGTAAAGAACATCAGGACAGTGAGAATTTAGCTCAAGATTTGACTGCTCGACAAAATATCCCAAAGAAAAATCTGGTTGGGGAGCTAATGGACAAAACACACAGCTCTAATGCTCCTACTTTGCATTTTTCCAATCCTCACGTGGAACAAATAATTAGAGACGCTCAGAATGCAATGATGTTGAATAAAAACATGGCTAAACAACCTTTGGTTACATTGAACACTTCGGTGTTTGAAGTACCATCACAGTCATTGGAGTCTTGTGGAGAACATGGTGGTGATGTTGGACAATTGATGTTGTCCACAGGAAATAATCACGAAATAATCGAGGCAAATGTGAGAGGTATATCAAATCTAAGTTGTGGCAGACCAATGTGAATATGATGGTGAAGAAGATTGGGGTGCTGAATTTGCTGGGGATGCAATTGAGGAAGATAATCAAGAAAGTGAAAGAAGAGATGTTATCAGTTGCCTCACCTCCCTTGCCTAAAATCAGCAGCTCTTCAAAGTTAGGCTAAAGCAGTAAACTAAATGCTAAGGCACCTGATTTCATTCCTTTGTCGAGGCAATAACATAATGGTACAAATACTATTGAACCTAGCTTGAAAACAGAGGCAGTAGCGGAACAAGCTGGGCATCAGCAGCAGTTAAGTATAAATAATAATGCTGCCAGATGTGATCGATATGAAATAACAGTAATTCCAGAACACCAGCAACAGTTAATTGGAAACAATCCTACTGCCAGTTGTGAGAATGATCGACACGAGGCAGTTTTAAATCAAAAACAGCAGCAGATTATCGCAAGCAGTCCAAAACAGCAACAACATAACATAATTGTTCCAGTTATTAGCTCGGAGGAAAGAAAGCTACTGGATGCAACGGTAAGTTCCAAGTCTACAAATCTGTTTAATCTCACCTCACTTAGCACAGGTCGTGTGAACAGAAGCAGGAATAGAATGCAAGACAAATAAACACAACAAAACAAGTCAATGGTGGCTAATATACAAGATGGAAATACATTGACGACACAAGTTTTGGATCAATATATGCTACATCCAGTGAGTGTGGCCAGAGATACGTATGAAGAAGGGGAGGAAGATGATATTTTAAATCAATACCGGGCAGAGGCCGCAAGAAGAGGTGATTTATCACCAATGCATGGCAAAAAGAATAAAACTCATACAAGAGAAAAATGTTGGGACGGCAAGGTGAATGAAGAAGCGAACATAAGGAGACTTCCAATGAGAGTTGCCAAAAAAAAAAAAGTTTTTATAACTACATCAACAAAATCCAATCGGTCAAAAAGAAAGCATGAATTTTGAAGACACTTTGAAGAGGGTTGAGGATGAAGACAAGTGTACTCAAGTTGAAGATTTCACAAGTTAGATTAGAAAGAGCAACAATATCATTTTTACATCTTTTTATTTTACCATCACATTAGCATAGTCTTATGTAATATCATCACAGAGTACGTTATAAACTCTGTAATGATCATAGAATACCTAGTACTTTCTAGTTCTTTCTTTTTACATGCATGTTAGTAGTTAAGGCTATTTTATGCCTCGATAGGATTAGTAAGGTAAGGTTTAGCCCAGTAGTGCTTGCCCAGGTCCTATGCCTTTGGGAAAATACCTATATGCCCTCGTGAGACTTTGTCGGCAGCTACACCATGATCCTTTACATGAGGCTGCCATATAAGGCATTGTGAGGCGCAGATGAGTGATTATATAGCCAAGGCATAGAGGTAACACTATTGGTGCTATTGTCCCCCTTATTTGTACTATTCCTATATGGTTCTTTTTTTGCTTTTTTATTATTAATAAAACTAGCCCTAGGCACTTGCCCTATTAGAATTGTCTAAGTGACGATTCCTATTAATATTGTCTAAGTGATGACTTAGGTATCAAGCCTTCTCAAAGTGCCATCTTGCAACTTTTAATTTAAGTGTCATCAATGGACTATTATATGGCTTCCACGTTTTGGGGGAGGGGGGGGGGGGGGGGGGGGGGGGGGGGGGGGGGTTTCAAGACTTATCCAAAACTTTCTAATTAATTAACTAATCTTCCACAAAAGTTATTATTTAACCAATTATTGTAACGACACGACGGGTCGTTTCGAGAGTTTAGCCCTGTTTTCTTGCTATTTCTGCTCCGTTCTTGTTTGGTTCAACTCTTTTGTGTTGTGTTGGGTTTATTGATTCGGTTTCGGACTGGTTGTGGTGAGAAATGAGACACTTAGTCTCTTTGATTGGTGATTTAGTTGGAAAAGTCAACCGAAAGTTCACTTGCAGGTAAATGATCTCGGAATGGGGGTTTCGTAGCTCGGATAGTTTCTATAACGACCCAATCGGTCGTTTTGAGCTCTAGCGCATCGTTCAGCGGTTTGAGGTTGTGAGCAGCTTCGTTTCAGGTATTATGACCCATGGGCGTGGTCGAAATTGAATTTTGGGAAGTTTAGAGTTAATTTGGAAAGAAATTCTCAATTCTGAAGCCTTAAGTTGGAAAAATTAACTAAGATTGGAATTTTGAGTAAACGACATCCGAGTCAGGATTCGAAGTTTCCTGCAGGTTTGTATGATGATTTCGGACTTGGGCGTATGTCCGGATCGGGTTTTGGATAACCCAGGAGCGTTTCGGCGTATATTATGGAAGATAGCATTTTAGAAGAATTTCATAAATTTGGGTTGTAAGGCATTTCAGTGTTATTCATGTCCGTTTAAGATTCCGAGCCTTGGTGTCACAATCCAAAATCCATAAGGTCGTGATGGAGCCGGACACCATTGTCGGGCAAGCCAATCATTTAAATGGTTAGGTTAAATTTCCTGTTTTAGCATTTTTAAAATCATTATCTTTGACTTATTACGAAATAACTAAACAAAATTCGTTAAGTAAATACGATGGTTTAAATGTTCCATTTTATCAAATATATCCCAAACACATCCTAGAACCCAGTGTCACAAGTACATGAGCAATTTCTAAGAATTTATACAATCATCACAAAGCTTGTCCGAAATATAAATTGGACAAGGAAATTTAAAATAAAAATAAATACAGTATGAGGGAGACTCTGTCAGCTGCGGATTATGCAGCTCGCCTAAGTATCCAAATCCGCCACATCGCTATGAAAGTATCTGTGCAATAAAAATTTACAGCAAGTGTAGCATGAGTACGAAAACAACGTGTACTCAGTAAGTCGTCCGCCTAACCTCAGAGAAGTAGTGACGAGAGGTCAAATTAGACACTTGCTAGAGGTCAATCTAGTATATTCAAATGTGACACTAAGCATGTTTATCATAGACAATTTATTAAAATCAGGAATAAATAATATCAACTCCTTCAACATTTAACACTTTAAATCTTCTTCATATTAATAAAAATTAATCAACATGGGTGATTTAATCAAATAACACATAATCAACCAGAAGGAACAACTTCTTCCAAATTTTTAATAACTTTAGATCTCTGTAATTTCAGTTGACAACTTAAAATTCCAGGCCAGTAATCAGGAAAAATCACAGCAAATACGCAGTAAATATCATGTGCAAGCAATGCCGAGGGTCGAACGGCGTGGACCAACAATAATAAACTGTGCACTGCCAAAGGGTCGAACAACTCGAACCATAGATGCATCTATTTTTTTCCGCTCGCGAATCGATCATGCGACGCGGTCAACATAAAAATAATAAGGCTAGCCTGCTCGCAAATCATACATGCCACTCAGGTGCTCATATGTACACATATTCACATAATAAATCCGCATTTTTATCAAGAAAGCAGTTTTCTAGGAAAGTGGTAAAATTCTTCTTAAAGGAACATGAAAAATAGCTTTTAAGTCTTTGTTTTGAAACTCATTTGCCAAGCTTAATAATATTCAATAGTATAACCTTATCAGGTATACAATTATCCACGGAGTAATCAATTCTCATTTATAAATAATTATGAAAGGTACGCTCTACTCTTCTTGGGAATTCAATTACCGATTCAATAGCATTTACAGCCTAATATTAGTGACAGGATCACATGTACAACACGTAAGGCATGCGAGTGGGTCCTAGACTACCTGGACATGGCATAATAGTAGCTACGGACGGACTCCCCTCACCTCGTGCGTACGTAGCCCCCAAAGATAATAGCACATACTTAATTAGTTTACCTAGGGGGACAATTCCTCCTCACAAAGTTAGAAAGGAGAATTACCTCGCTTCGAAATTCTATAAGCGGCTTCCAAGCCCTTCCGACGACTCCAATGGACGCACAATGCCCCAAAACTATCCAAATAACGACAAACCAATGAAAATATACTCTAATATTTGCAACAATTCAAAATTATATAATTTCCCAACTCTGCTCAGTGAAATGACCAAATGCCCTCGGGCCCACGTGCCCGGAAATCCAAAATTTCTCGAAGATAAATTCTACCCATAGCTTTACTAGTTCAAATATACAATTTACTCTAAATTCCACGCTCAAATTCGTGGCTAAAAATCCAAATTACCATTTCTAGGTTTTCTTCAAAAATTTCCCAATTGTCCCACAATTTTCATGTTCAAATTCATGTATAATCCTTGTATAAATCTTAAAAACATGAAGAAATTACTTACCTAGTGATGCTTGGTGGAAAACCCCTCTTGAAGCTCCTCAAAATCTCCAACATCAATGAAACAAATGAAGGAAATGGCCAAAATCCCGTTAAAATAACAAACTGCCTAGGTGACCCTCATATGCGATCGCACAACATACTCCGCGATCGTATAGGCCAACTATGCTGCCTCACAAATTCACTCAGTGCGATCGCGGCCCAGCACCTGCGTTCGCACAGGACAAAGTTGTAGCCCCTTATTTCCTCTACTGTACATTCGCGTATACCCTCATACGTTCACACATGCCAAGCCCAAGAAGCCTCGAAGTGCACACTGTGCGATCGCATTCCCAACATTGCGATCGCATAGGCAAAAAAATCCAGCTCCTTGAATCTCTTCTCCGCGATCGCACTCATACTTATGCGATTGCATAGACAAAGAACCCAGCCCTCAAATTTCTTCTTCGCGATCCATTCCAGTGACTGTGTTCGCATAGCACACCAGATACACCAGAACACAGCAGCAGCAAAAAAGAGAAAAATGGTCCGAATTCACCCCGAAATACACCCAAGGCCCCCGAGACCCTGTGAAAATCCCACGATTGAGTCCCATAACATCCCACGGACTTGCTCGAGGCTTCAAATCACATCAAACAATGCCGAAACCACGAATCGCACTAAAATTCAAACTTTATGAACTTTGAAATTTCCAACTTCTGCATCCGATGCCGAAACCTATCAAATCACGTCCGATTGACCTCAAATTTCGCACGCAAGTCATAATCGACATTGCAGACCTGCTCCAACTTCCGGAATCGCATTCCGACCCTGATATCAAAATTTCCACTTTCGGTCGGATTTCTCAAAAACCTTCAAATTTCTATCTTTAGCCAAATGACTCCAAAATAACCTACGGACATCCGAATTCACTTCCGATCACGCTCCCAACTCCAGAATCACCATACGGAGCTATTCCCAGGCTCGGAATCCCAAATGAACATCAATATTATTGAAATGCGCTTCAAGCCGAACTTAGAAAATTTCTTCAAAAATGTTGACTTCCACAATATGCACCGAAACGCTCTCGGGTTATCCAAAGCCCGATCCGGACATACGCTTAAGTAAAAAATCATCATACGAATCTGCATGAACCTTCAAATCCTGATACGAAGGTCGTTTACTCAAAATTTCAATCATAGTCAATTTCTCCAACTTAAGGCTTCTGAAATGAGAATTTTCTTTCCAAACCAACTTTAAACTTTCCGAAATTCAATTCCGACCACACCTACAAGTCATATACCTGAAATGGAGATGCTCACGACTTTAAACCGCTGAATAACGCGCTAGAGCTCAAAACAACCGGTCGGCTCGTTACATTCTCCCCCCCTTAAACAGACGTTCGTCCTCAAACGTGCTAAGAACTGCTCTGGAGTTATCTGAAATCGCTATTTAACATTTTGAGCACATGTATGTTATACCACAACCCAGTTGAGTTCATTAGCTTGATCAAATCTGAAGATTTCTTCTTTTATCCATATAATAAGCTCAGAATCCAGTTCCAACACTTGAAATTTCTCTGCCAGGCCTAGTTCCAATATATAAACACCGTCAACTACCACACGAGGTACCAAAACATGACTGCATACTTTTGTTGAATTTAGCGCCATACACCGCATAATTCATCGTCGAACCACCATGACATCCCCTGAACCTTAATAACCAAAATTCCACGAATCTGATGCTCCCAATGCACCTTACAATATATATGCATACATTATGCTATAATGCTGACGATACCACCACAATGAAGGAGATGTGTTGAAATTCATAACCAGCTGCAGAGTTAACAAATCACTGAATATCCCATCTTAACTAGAATTATCTCCTCATTACGAACCAAATAATGGTAACTATCCTTTAATGTATTTCACATAACCTTATCGCACTGATCCCTGATCCAATAATCTCGTTTCACCCAGTATGAATTGCTCAGAAAACAAATCACCCCAAACATGACCAACAATCTCACAAGATACCATAACACGCTAATATGCCATAACTCGAACATGATACATAGAGGAATGACTCAGGAAGGGACTACTCGACTCACGCAACTAATATGAACTTTCTCAGAAAATAGGAAGTAAAACACAAGAAAATAAATATAGGAATCTTACACAACATCACACTGTTGCGGCGTGCAACCCGATCCAAATAACATACCTGTGGCGACGTTCCACCCGATCCACACATAAAATCTACATAAGAAGATACACGGAGCTGATTTGCTCGCTATTACAAATTACCGAATATCGGTCACAAGTACGCTAAGTGCATAATACCATCCTGGAGAAACTGATAAGGCCATATGCTACGAAACTCAAGCACAACTGAGGTGAGATATATATATATATATATATATATATATATATATATATATATATATATATATATATATATATATATATATACATACAGTCTGGACCTCAAGAGCTATCCTGCTCACACAACATCCCCACTACGCAGGACCTCAACACATGGGAAATTATCAAGCTATTTCACAACTCACGACACATTCATATTATCACATGAATTTGACGAAGACGGAACAACATCCGATGTTCTAATACCTTCCCATGAAAAGCGCTTCACTGAAATGAACATGCTTGGCTCCTACGGATCCCATAGTCATATTTAAATCCATCCACAAACATCGAGTCTACCTTGCTCGCACCAAACTAAGCTAATAGATTTACCTTGGTCCATATTAACCCACTTTCTCTCTCATAATACGCGAGAACAACCATCATAGCCGGGACAAACACCTCACAATCCACAACCAAATGAACTGAACGCCTTCCACGCATAAATTCTCAAATAAGAAATATTGCACTTCTTTATACTGAGTCCAAATCTTCAATCCATTAAGTGACTACATGTCACACTTATCAATCTTTTCGTGGTTACGCTCCCACAACCTTCCACACCAGGTAACAAGTCTGCACATACGCATCACCGACCACACTAATACTGCAAAACACATCAAGAACCCATGACCAGGGTACAAAGCCTCTTTCACCGAATATCGATCTCAGGTGACAGTGAAGATAACACCAGCTTACTCTGAACTTTCAAATCACTTTTTCTTGCTCATCCGAGCTCATGACATCCTTGTTAACACCGAACCGCAATCTCGATTATTACTCCCAGTTACATACTGCTTACCGCACCTAAACATGCCAACCCTTAAGTAGTGGTCTGAACCACCATAACCCTTCCGGGATCTGCCTACACCTGACAGGCCATAGCACTCGAATGCTCCCACATGAAATCTATTGCGACGACCGACAAGCCCCGCACATACCGTCCCAAACCACATGCATAAATTAATTACACTAACGAAACTGGTCACTGCCGTAACTGTGCCATTTCAACCATGGCTAATCAATCTATCTTCTTTTAATCATCTTCAATTGCCTCAGGAATAATAGTAACTTCCTTCAACTCATAGCAAACTCAACCCTCACTCATCCCGAGTGACCTTGATTCACGAGACCATACTGCCTAAATCCCCCAACCTGTCTCATACCCTCCCGATAATTTTTCTACAACTCGAAGTTTATTCCTCTCACTCCTCCAATCCCTACATGCTGAAAATAACATAGAACACTCCAACCATTTTCCCTTTCTCTGAAATTACGCTGCAAAAGCTCAATTCTTGATCATACGGCTGCCTTTAACCCTTAAACGCCGAATTCTTAACTTTGAATTCACTAAGACCGCTATTGAGAGTCACCCCTGATTGGTCCCGAATACAATCAACTCCAAGGCTCTCCTAGCACATGAACACCCTTTTCAATGAAATGCGTGACCGAGTCACTATCCTTACAACTCGCATATGCCTTAATAATTTTGAATCTTCCAAAGCCTAACCACGGTCTAACAGGGCCAACTTTTGCATACATTCATCAAATCCCATGCACAATCACCATTTTACTCCTTTCCCTTAGCTGTAATAACTTGCCAACACGCCGACAATCCGTAACCCTATGATAACACAATCCTACAACCGAACTGCTGATGGTGGGAATCCTCCACTTAGCACGAAGCTACTCCTTGCACCACTCTAGACCCTGCCGAGATCCTTTCTCCCTTGTTAAAATGATCTTGCTCAACCAATCCGTCCAATTCTTCCAAATTCTCTTGTTAGAACTTGATGTGTGGCTAGAATTCGTGATTTTAAGCATTATTTACCTCGCATTTTATGTACTTTAATGATAAAA
>MDKI01172923.1:0-24652 GCA_005239505.1 Nicotiana paniculata | reverse complement strand
TATTTATAGCAAAAAATAGTATAGAATTTGGGTGTGGTCAAAAAATAGTTGTTCACAGTACCCCTAGGTGAATTAATTGAGTATGTGCTATTATCTTCGGGGGCTACATACGCACAAGGTGACGGGAGTCCGTGCGTAGCTACTATTATGCCATGTCCGGGTAGTCTAGGACCCACTAGCATGCCTTATGTGTTGTACCTGTGATCCTTCATGTACTATTAAACTGCTAATATAATCAAAATCGTAATTGAATATCTAAAAGAAAACTAGAGTTCATTTTCTTAATCATCTAGAAAGAGAATTGATTCCTCCGTGGATAATTGTATACCTGGTAGGGTTATATTATGGAATATCATTAAACTTGACAAATGATTTTCAAAACAAAGATTTAAAAGCTATAGTTCATGTTCCTTTAAGAAGAATTTTACCACTTTCCTGAGAAAAACCGCTTTCTTGATAAAAATGTGGACTTATTGTGTGAACATGTGTAACTTTGGGTGCCTGAGTCGCACGTATGATTCGCGAGAAGGGCGACCCCGTATTTGTGTGTATTCATATGAGCACCTGAGTCGCAGGTATGACTCGCGAGCATGCTAGCCTTATTATTTTATGTATAACCGCGTCGCATGATCGATTTGCGAGCGGGGCAGATAGATGCATCTTTGGTTCGAGCCGTTCGACCCTCGGCAGTGCACAATTTATTATTGTTGGTCCGCGCTGTTCGACCCTCGGCATTGCTTGCGCATGATATTTATTGCGTATTTGATGTGATTTTGCCTGATTACTGGCCTGGAATTCTAGTAGAGTCTTGCGGATCGGTACGGAAACGCCTGTACTTATCTTTGAGAGGCTACAGGGTTGTTAGGAGCACTTCCCTTCTTGGTTCTTCATCGTGCGATTCGATTCCTTTGAGGCTTATGCCTATGTTTATTCTTACTCAATCTTACGCGTCGCGAAGCGCTAGCTATGAATCAGGAATTTGATGAATTGAAATGGTGTTATGCGTGCGATACGGGATGTTTCTCCCTACGAAGTTGGTTGAGGCTATTGTCGTTGCCATGTGGAAGGATAATATGTTGTTCCAGCTCAGTAGTTGTGTTTCTGAGAGCCTTAAGGCTTTGCTCAGGTAGTGATGATGCTTGCGATTAGTTACCACACGATGTAGATATGATAATAGAATGCTTGCCCCTATGTTGGGGGTGATGAATGGTTTGAAGGGAGGTCTTCTCAGAGTGTGATTTCGAGATTTCGGTATTTTAGTTCCGGTAGAGGAAAGGCATTTGGATTATGAATGGTCCGGTTGGGGTTGATAGGGTAGTAAGATTTGGTGTCTTCAAGTGAGGTGGGAAATGCACCTATGACGTGAAGTCGTCATCATTGATCAATTAAAATGTGTTAAGTTTGTCGGTGCTATGGTTTCTTCGGTTGCGTGGGGTCATATTATTGTGAAGGAGTATTGAAGAAGCGGCTGTCGGAGACCGTGAGGTGCAGTGGTTCAGTACATGATAAGTGTTGATAATGAAGGCAGCTAGAGAAAGGTGATCTTCGGAGAGTTTGAAGTCGTGGTGATCTGCTGGTTTGAGAGCTACAGAGAATGATCCTGAAGTGAGGCTAGGCGGTGGTTCCATTTCTAGGAGGCCAGGTGTAAGAAACGGAAGTCGAGCAGTCACAAAGTGGGGGAGCGACAACATAGCTTGGAATTTGAAGGTATTGTCGCGCATTTTAATGGATGTCCATGAGGAGAGGACGGACTAGTAAAGTTGGTAAATGAAGCAGGGCGTAGGATGGGGTATTGATGTCGCAAAGAGCGTTCTTTTCAGCGGCGTTGGAAGGTGTCTGTGGGTGATTTCCACAGGTGGGTTATCTCCTGTGAATAGGTTAGCGGTGGCATGGTTGGCAGGTATCTGGGAGGGTTTCTAGTGGCTATTCGGTAGGAGGAAGAATGTGTGAATGATGTTAGAGAATCTGAGTATTTAGGGAGTGCTAGCAAGAGAATTTGGAGGAATTGGACGGATTGGATGAGCAAGATCATGTTATCAAAGGAGAAAGGATCTCGGCAGGGTCTAGAGTGGTGCAAGGAGTAGCTTCCGGCTAAGTGGGGGAGTCTCACCATCTGCAGTCGGGTTGCAGGATTGTGTTATCATAGGGTTGCGGATTGTCGGCGTGTTGGCAAGTTATTACAGCTAAGGGAAATGAGTAAAAAAAATGGTGATTGTGCGTGGGATGTGATGAATGTGTGCAAAAGTCTGCCTTGTCGGGCCAGGGTTAGGCTTTGGAAGATTCAGAATTTCGCTTAAGGAATAGGTGAGTTGTCAGGGTAGTGACTCAGTCACGTACTTCAAGGAAAGGGTGTTCATGTGCTAGAAGAGCCTTGGAGTTGATTGTATTCGGGGCCAGTCAGAGTGGGTGACTCTCAATAGTGGTCCTAGTGATTTCAAAAGTTAAGAACGCGATGTTTGAAGGGTTTCAGGCAGCAGTATGATCGAGAATCGAGTTTTTGTAGAGTAATTTCTGAGAAAAAGAAATATGGTTGGAATGTTCTATGATATATTTCAGCGTGCAGAATAGTGTTGGAGGAGTGAGAAAAATAAACTATGGATTGTAGAAAGATTATCAGGAGGGTATGAGACGGGTTGCGGGATTTAGGCAGCATGGTCTCGTGAATCAAGGTCACTCAGGATGAGTGAGGGTTGAGTTTGCTATGAGTTGAATGGAGTTGCTATTATTCCTGAGGCAATTGAAGATGGTTAAAAGAAGATAGATTGATTAGCCATGGTTGAAATGGCACATTTACGGCAGTGATCAGTTCCTTCGATGTGATTAAGTTATGCATATGGTTTGTGCCGGTGTGTGCGGGGCTTGTCGGACGTCGTAATAAATTTCATGTGGGAACATTTGAGTGTTATGGCCTGTCAGGTGTAGGCGGATCTTGGAAGGGTTATGGTTGTATAGACTACTACTTAATGATTTGAATATTGGGTGATGGTGAGAATTCACTCGTGTGTTGAGATGGTACTCTTGAATTGAGTTAAGTAAAACATTTCTATATGATAAAGTGTTCACCTTATTGGTGGTTCAGAAGTTATGGTGGAATTCTTGCGCTGCCTCATATTGGCATGTTAGGTGCGGTAAGCAGGATGTAACTGGGAGTGAGAATACAGATTGCGATTCAGTTTTGACCAGGACGTCATGAGCTCGGATGAGCAAGAAAATGGGATTTGAAAGTTTAGAGTAAGCTGATGTTATCTTCAGTTTCACCTGAGATCGATATTCGGTGAAAGAGGCTTTGTACCCTGGTCATAGGTTCTTGATTTGCTTTACAGCATTAGTGTGGTCAGTGGTATAGATGTGCAGACTTGCTACCTTGTGTGGAAGGTCGTGGGAGCATGACCACGGGAAGATTGTATAAGTGTGTCATGTAGTCACTTGATGGATTGAGGATTTGGACTGAGTTTGAAGAGGTGAAATATTGTTTATTTGAGAAATAATGCCTGAAAGGCGTTCAGTTCATTTTGTTGTGGATTGTGGGGTGTTTTTCCCCGACTATGATGGTTGTTCTCGCGTATTATGAGAGAAAGTGGGTTAATGTGGACTCTGGTAAAGCTATTAGCTTAGTTTGGTGCGAGCAAGGTAGACTCGATGGTTGTGGATGTATTTAAATATGATTATGGGCTCCGTATGAGCCAGGCATGTTCATTTCAGTAGAGCGCTTTTTCATGGAAAGGTATTAGAACAGCAGATGTTGTTCCCTCTTCGTCGAATTTATGTGATCTTATGATTGTGCCGTGTAAGTTGTGAAATGACTTGATAATTTCCTATGTGTTGAGGTCCCGCGTAGTAGGGATGTTATGTGAGCAAGGTAGCTCTTGATATATATATATATATATATATATATATATATATATATATATATATATATATCGCATCTCAGTTGTGCTTGAGTTTTGTAGCATACGACTTTGTCAGTCTCCCCAGGATGGTATTATGCACTTAGCATGCTTATGATCGATATTTTCAGTAATTTGTAATAGTGAGCAAATCAGCTCTGTATATATATCTTCTTATGTAAATTTTATGTGTGGATCGGGTGGCACATCGCCACGGGTATGATATTCGGATCGGGTTGCACGCCGCAACAGTGTGATGATGAGTAAGGTTCCTATATTTATTCTTTCTTATCTTCTACTTCCTATTTTCTGAGAAAAGTTCATATTAGTTGCGTGAGTTGAATAGTCCCTTCCTGAGTTGTTTCTTATTATCATGTTCGAGTTATAGCCTATTGGCGCGATGTGGTATCATGTGAGGTTGTTGGTCATGTTTGGGGTGATTTTTTGTCTGAGCAGTTCATACTGGGTGAGACGAGATTATCGGATCAGGGATCAGTGCGGTAAGGTTATGTGAAGTGTATATTAAAGGACAAATACCATTATTCAGGTTCATAGTGAGGTGATGATTCTTGTCAAGATGAGATATTCAATGATTTGTTAACTCTACAGTTGGGTATGAATTTCTGCACATTTCCTCCGTTGTAGTGGTATCGTCAGCATTATAGCAGGGTGTATGTATATATATTATAAGGTGCATTGAGGGCATCAGATTCATAGAAATTTTGGAATTAAGGTTCAAGGAGCGTCACTGTGGTTGGATGATGAATCTTGCGGTGCATGGTGCTAATTCAGCAAGGGTATGCAGTCATGTCTTGGTATGTCGTGTGGTAGTTGATACGGTGTTTATATATTGGAACTAGGCCTGGCAGAGAATTTCAAGTATTGGGACTAGGTTCTCAGCTTATTATATGGATAAAATAAGAAATCTTCAGATTTGATCAAGCTAATGTACTCAACTGGGTTGTGGTAGCACGGTCAGGTGTACGAGGTGTTAGACAGTGATTTCAGATAACTCTAAAGCAGTTCTTAGCACGTTCGAGTACGAACGTCTGTTTAAGTGGGGGAGAATGTAACGACCCGACCGGTCATTTTGAGATCTAGCGCGTCGTTTAGCGGGTTGAGGCTGTGAGCAGCTTCGTTTCAGGTATTATGACCCGTGGGTGTGGTCGGAATTGAATTTCGGGAAGTTTAGAGTTGATTTGGAAGAAAATTCTCAATTCAGAAGCCTTAAGTTGGAAGAATCGACGAAGATTGGAATTTTGAGTAAACGACCTATGAATCAGGATTTGAAGGTTCCAGCAGGTTCGTATGATGATTTCGGACTTGGGCGTACGTCCGGATCGGGTTTTGGATAACCCGGGAGCGTTTCGGCATATATTGTGGAAGTCAGCATTTTTGAAGGAATTTTCTAAGTTTGGTTTGAAGCGCATTTCAGTGATATTGATGTCTGTTTGGGATTTCGAGTCTGGGAATATCTTCATATGGTGATTTTGGAGTTGGGAGCGCGATTGAAAGTGAATTTGGATGGCCGGAGGTCATTTTGAAGTCATTTGGCTAAAGATAGAAATATTAAGGTTTTTGAGAAAATCGGCCGGAAGTGGAAATTTTGATATCGAGGTCGGAATGCGATTCCGGAAGTTGGACCAGGTCCTTAATGTCGAATATGACTTGTGTGCATAATTTGGGGTCAATCGGACGTGATTTGATAGGTTTCGGCATCGGATGTAGAATTTGGAAATTTCTAAGTTCATAAAGTTGGGATTTGGATGCGATTCATGGTTTTGATGTTGTTTGATGTGATTTGAGGTCTCGAGCAAGTCCGCATTATGTTTTGGAACAAGTTGGTATAATTTGACGGGATCCCGGGGGCCTCGGGTGGATTCCGGGTGGTTGACGGATCAAGTTTGAGAGTTTGAAGAAGGCTGAGGTTAGTGTCATCTGGTGGGACTGCACCTGCGAGGCTTGGGCTACAGGTGCGGAGCTGTAGGTGCGGCTATGGCGCCGCAGGTGCGAAGAGGTGGTGGTCTGGCTTGGAGCGCAGGTGCGATGATATTTCCGCACCTGCGAAGTCGCAGATGCGGGTTATGGGACGCAGGTGCGAAGTGGGCTTGAGCTGAGGAAAGCCGCAGGTGTGGAGGTTTGGTCGCACCGGCGGAATTACAGGTACGAGTGTTGGATCGCAGGTGCGAAAAATGGCCTGGGCAGAATGTTTTAAAACCGAGATTTGTTGGCCATTTCATCATTGTTCATCTTGGCATGGCCGATTTTGTTATGCTTCAAGAGAGGATTTCTTCATGCAATGATAGGTAAGTAATTCCTTCATGTTTTTAGGATTAATACAAGTTATATGCATGGCTTAAACATGAAAGATTGTGGAAAATTGTGAAATATTGAAGAAAACCTAGAAATGGTAATTTTGATTTTTAGCCACGATTTTTGCATGGAATTTAGAGTATATTGTATAATTGAACTAGTAAAGCTATAGGTAGAATATATCTTCGAGAAATTTCGGATTTTCGGGCAAGTGGACCTGAGGGCATTTTGGTCATTTCACTAAGCGGGGTTGGGAAATTATATAATTTGGAATTGTTGTAAATATTAGAGTATATTTTCATTGGTTTGCCGTGATTTGGATAGTTTTGGGGCGTTGTGCGTCCGTTGGAGTCGTCGGAAGGGCTTGGAAGTCGGTTATGGAATTTCGGAGCGAGGTAAGTCTCCTTTCTAACTTTGTGAGGGGGAATTGTCCCCCTAGGTGAATTGATTGAGTATGTGCTATTATCTTTGGGCGATACGTACGCACGAGGTGACGGGATTCCGTGCGTAGCTACTATTATGTTATGTCTGGGTAGTCTAAGACCCACTAGCATGCCTTACGTGTTGTACCTGTGATCCTACTTGTACTATTAAACTGCTAATATAATCGAAATCGTAATTGAATATCTAAAAGAAAACTAGAGTTCATTTTCTTAATCATCTAGAAAGAAAATTGGTTCCTCCGTGGATAATTATATACATGGTAGGGTTATATTATGGAATATCATTAAATTGACAAATGAGTCCTCTAAGAAGAATTTTGCCACTTTCCTGAGAAAAACTGCTTTCTTAATAAAAATATTGACTTATTATGTGAACATGTGTAACTTTGGGTGCCTGAGTCGCACGTATGATTCGCGAGCAGGACGACCCCGTATTTGTGTGTATTTATATGAGCACCTGAGTCGCAGGTATGATTCGCTAGCAGGCTAGCCTTATTATTTTATGTATAACCGCGTCGCATGATCAATTCGTGAGCAGGGCAGATAGATGCATCTATGGTTCGAGCCATTCGACCCTCGGTAGTGCACAGTTTATTATTGTTGGTCCGCATCGTTAGACCCTTGGCATTGCTTGCGCATGATATTTACTGCGTTTTTGCTGTGATTGTGCCTGATTACTAGCCTATAATTTTAAGTTGTCAACTGAAATGACAGAGATTTAAAGTTATTAAAGCTTTTTGGAAGAAGTTGTTCCTTCCGGTTGATTATTTGTTATTTGATCAAATCACCCATGTTGATTAATTGTTATTAATGTGACGAAGATTTAAAGTGTTAAATGTGAACGGAGTTGATAATATTTATTCTTGATTTTAATAAATTGCCTATGATAATGATGCTTAGTGTCACACTTGAATACACTAAATTGACCTTTAGCAAGTGTCTAATTTGACTTCTCGTCACTACCTCTCTGAGGTTAGGCGGGCGACTTACTGAGTACACGTTGTTTTCGTACTCATGCTACACTTGCTGTGCATTTTTATTGCACAGGTACTTTTATAGTGATGTGGAGGATTTGGAGACTTAGGCGTGCTGCATCATCTGGAGGCGATCCGCAGCTGACAGAGTCTCCCTCATACTATATTACATTATTTTAATTTTCCTGTTCACTTGTATTTCGGACAAGCTTTGTAGAAATTGTAAAATTCTTAGAAATTGGTCATGTACTTATGACACCGGATTCTAGGATGTGTTGGGATATATTTGCTAGAATAGAACATTCAAACTATTGTTTTACTTAACGGATTTTATTCAGTTAATACGTAATAAAGTGAAAAGAAATGATTTTTCATAAATATTAAAACAGGAAATTATTTCAATTAATTAATGATTGGCTTGCCTGACAATGATGTCTGACGCCATCACGACCTTAGGGATTTTGGGTCGTGACACCAAATGTTATCGGAATTGGATAAATTTAGTATGGGTGAACTCGTATCAGAATGGGTAATCGAAATTTCTAAAATTTGTCGGGTTCCGAGGTGTGGGCCCGGGGTTCGACATTTGGGTCGATTTTCATAATTTTGTAAAGTTTGAAACTTTATTATTCGGAATGTTTCCTTATACGTGTTATATGTATTTTGAAGTTGTTTTAGTTGATTTTTGAGCCGTCCGGAGGTCTTTTCGCCCTAGAAGTTCACTTTGGAGTACCAGGTTGTCGTCTTTAAGGTAAGTATCTTGCCTAACCTTGTGTGGGGGAACTACCCCTTAGGATTGAGTCTTCCTTGTTGATTTGTAGTCCTAGTAGGTGAGGAGTGTGTACTCGGACTTATTTGCAATTAGATTTGCCTTTTAGGATTCGTAGGTTCTTATATTACATGTGTATGATTTGTAAAATTTATATTGGAATCCTTGGTTGTTAATTTCATCCCTTCCTGTTTAAATTAGAATTACTTGTTTTTGGATTCCTTCATTGTCTATTTGACTTTACTTGACTTAACTGAATATTCTATTTCTCTTATCATCATGCTATATTTTCTTCCTAGCTTGCCTAATTGACTATAATTAGTGTCATCTAGCCTTATAGTTGACTAGCCGTAGTTGGAACATTTATTCGTTGGAGTCAAGCATGCCCGTGAGTCTTACATTGTGATTTATATGACTATTCCCTTAAGTGCTACTTAGGTCTAATTGTTAGACATTTATGTTATTGCTATTTCCTTGATGTTGCCTATTATTGGGCCTTTGTTGAAGTTGAGTTTATTCCGTGAAGTTAACTGTTTAGGTGAGATTGGTTATAGTTGTTTCCCTTACCGGGATTGTGTGGTTTCTCTTATCATTCCGTTGTTGATGATGTTGTTTGCTTGTTGACTCCCTTGCCGGGATGTTATGGTTTCTATTACCGTTTATGTTGTTAATGATATTGTTTTCATTGTTGACTCCCTTGCCTGGATGTTGTGATTTATGGTTCTTATTGTTGATTTTCCTTGTTAAATTGTTGTCATGTTATGTTATGTTAGCACGAGGGGACATTCTGTGCCATGTTATATTATGTTAGCACGAGGGGACATTCTGTTCCATGTTATGTTATGTTAGCACGAGGGGCATTCCTTTCCATGTTATGTTATGTTAGCACGAGGGGACATTCCGTGCCATGTTATTTTATGTTAGCACGAGGGGACATTCCGTGCCATGTTTATGTTATTTAGCACGAAGGGACATTCCGTGCCGTGTTTATGTTATTTAGCACGAGGGGACATTCCGTGCCGTGTTTATGTTATTTAGCACGAGGGGACATTCTGTGCCGTGTTTATGTTATTTAGCACGATGGGACATTCTGTGCCGTGTTTATGTTATTTAGCACGAGGGGACATTCCGTGCCGTGTTTATGTTATTTTAGAACGAGGGGACGTTCCGTGCCGTATTTATACATTATTATTTTAATTATGATTACAAGATTTTATTGAAAAGTATTATTAAAAAGTGATGTTTTCGAAAGGACTATAGTTGAATGAATTTTACATCGAAGGGATATTTGAAAAGCATTCGTTTTGCATAAGAAGTTATTTGGAAGTCATTTATTTGGGAAAACATCGTTGGATTCGTATTTGAAAGAAATTATTTTTGGTATTTCACTCTGTTAAATATACTTATATATATATAGAGAGAAAGTATGTTTTCAAAGGAGAGCCTCTATATTAAAATGAGCATATTTGCAAAGTTTTTCATACGAACCGCTGTTTAAAGGCTTCCACCAGTTTTATGGATTTTATGTGCTAAGGCTCAATGTGAACATACAGACGTAGAGTTGAGTTATTGGAGTTCTCTATTGCATAGTGTTTTATTCCGGTTTGGGCTTGGTTTGCTGTCCATCCTTGTGTGTATTCTTATGCTGTTTCGTGGTTAATTTTGTAGTTTCCTTCCACATTATATCGTCATTGTTGTAAATTTTTTCGTAAATTCGTAGATAGATGTAGTGTTCGATTATTTCTATATTCATGCCAGTTATCTTGTTAGACCAGTGGTGTCTTGACTAGTCCTCGTCACTACTTCATCGGGGTTAGTCTTGATACTTACTGGGCACCGCTGTGGTGTGCTCATACTACACTTGTGTGCATTTTTGTTTGCACAAATCCAGGTATTGACTGTTAGTAGCGGTACGGATGCTGCCGAGGAGACTCAAAAGTAACCTGCTGCTGCGTTCGCAGGCTTCGGAGTCACCTTCCTGTTTTTATTCAACTGTTGTAATTATTCCCAAGCGGTTGTATTTAGAAGTTGTAGAAGATTCGTAAAGCTTATGACTTGTATTACCGGCTTTGGGAAAGTTTGTTCATTCAATTGAGATTCTATATCGGGACTGTTAGTTTTCCTTTTATTATTGTTGTAATTTAGAAATTGTTAGGCTTACCTAGTCCCTAAGACTAGGTGCCATCACGATACCCAACAGAGAGAAACTTGGGTCGTGACATCCTTGATCTTTATAAGTCTTAACTGTAGAATTATTGCTGTTAACTGTTGTATTTATCGGTTTGAGCTGTGTGTGTATGTTTGTGACTACGAGACGGTACCTCGGAAGTTCTCCCTGCATATTTACTTTTGAGACCACGAGGCGGTATCTCCGAATTTCTCCCTACATATTTACTGTTGAGACTATGAGGCGGTACCTCGGGAGATCTCTTTGTATATTTACTTTGGGACTACGAGACGGTATCTCGGGAGAGGCTGCTTAACCTTGTGTGTTGTACTACTATTTTGTTGTGTTTTAATTTTTGTTAAATTACAATCTCTTATTATATTGCTACATTCTCCTTCTTTATTTAATATATACCAGTGGTCCCTGACCTGAACTCATCACTACTCGACCGAGGATAGGCTTGACACTTACAGGTGAAATGACCCGCTGGTCTTTTTGAGAGTTAGAGCCCTAATACCTTTTTAACTGTTTTCCCTATATCTTATTCTACTATTTTGGTTGACGGGAGGGTTCGTGTTGAGTTTTTGAAGCGAATTGAGACACTTAGTCTCTTATTTGGGAGTTTAAGTTGGGGAAGTCGACCGAATGTCGACTTGTGCGTAAAGATCTCAGATTTGAATTTTTATGATTCCATTAGCTCCGTTAGGTGATTTTGGACTTAGGAGCACGCCTAAAATGTGATTTGGAGGTCCGTAGTAGATTTAGGCTTGAATTGGCGAAAGTTGGATTTTTGGCGATTTTGGTCGGCAGTGAAAATTTTAATATCGAGCTCGGAATGGAATTCCAGAAGTGGGAGTAGGTTCGTAGTGTCATTTTTGACTTGTGTGTAAAATTTGAATTCATTCGGACATGGTTTGATATGTTTCAACATCGTTTGTAGAATTTGGAAATTTCAAAGTTCATTAGGCGAATCCGTGTGTAATTCGTGTTTTTGATGTTGTTCGATGTGGTTCGACTAAGTTCGTATGGTATTTTAGGATTGGTTGGTATGTTTGGTTGAGGTACCGGGGGCCTCGGGTGAGTTTGGGTGCTTATCGGGTCATTTTTGGACTTAGGGTATTGGCAATTTTTGCTGGTGTTCTGCAGCTGGTTTCGTTCATCGCGATCGCGTGAGAAGGCTCGCGATCGCGTAGAGCATTTGGAAGACCAGCTGAATTGTCTCTTCGCATTCGCCAAGGCTAGGACGCGATCGCGTAGGTTCGTCAGGTTATACATCGCGAATGCGTGGGCTAGGCCACATTCGCGAAGAAGAAGTGAGGCAACAGTGGAGTCGAGTATTGCTCTTCGCGGTCGCGTGAGGTCAACCGTGATTGTGTAAGTCTGAGGAGCTAATGCATCACATTTGCATGGGGAGTTACGCGTTCGCATAAACTAAAATATTAGGAGGCAGCAAAGTTGTTCTTCGCGATCGCGAGGTTGTTTCCGCGATCGCGATTAAGGAAACAACTGGGCAGATTTAAAGTTCAAAATCGAGGGTTTTTGGTTCATAACTCAAAATTTGATTGAGAGCTCGGTAGAAGGCGAAATTTGGAGAAATTTTCAGAGGAAGTTTTGAGTAATGATTCCTAAGTCCTTTATGATTAATTCCCACTAATCTATGCTTATTTTATCATGTAATTTTGGATTTGGGGTGAAAATTGGTGAAAGTTTGAGAAAAGTTCTTAGGCCGAATTTTGGGAGTTTGATCGAGATTTTGGTATCGGATTTGAGTAAATTTGGTATGGTTAGACTCATGAGTGATGAGTGTTCGTAATTTGTGATTTTTACCCGATTCCGAGGTGTGGGCCCGTGGAGGCTTTTTGGGAGTTTTTCCTATTTTCTTGCCTTAGCTTCAAATTCATTAGCTAAAATAGTTACTGGTAGCTATATTTACGTTATGTAATTGATTTGATTAGATTTGGGCCATTCGGAGTTGGATACTTGTGGCAAGAGCGTGGTTTCGAATTGATTTGAGCGTGATTTGAGGTAAATATCTTGCCTAACCTTGTGTGGGGGAACTTCCCCTAAGGATTTGGTACTATTTGATTTATGAGTGTCGTGTACGTGAGGTGACGAGTACGTACACGGGCTATTTGTTGTAAAACTCTATTTTTCACTAAATCATAGCCTATTTTCCTTATTTGAACTACACTAGTATATGTAATTACCTTGTTAGATTAGGAAAACATGTCTACTTGTTTTGATTGTCTATTTGAACTTGGTGCAACATGTTTAGTGAAATTCCTATTTTCTTGGTTTGAACTTAGCCTAAACTGTCGATTTCATTGCTTTAACTGTTGTCTTTATTGGTTGAGCTGCATATTTACTTTGGGACTACGGAACTCATTCGGGGAGATCCCCCTCAGCACTGCATATTTACTTTGAGACTAATGATGTATTTCGGGAGATCCCCATGTACTGCATATTTATTTTGGGACTACAGACGTATTCCGGGGATCCCGATGTACTGCATATTTACTTTAGGACTACAGACATATTCCGGGAGATCCCCCTGTACTGCATATTTACTTTGAGACTACGGAATGGTATCCCGGGAGATCCCCCTGTTGCTAATATTGTGTTTTGAGTTGTAGACTATCATTGATTTCTATTCCTGTTGATATTCTGTAATTATTTTACGGCGATATTTCTTCCTGTCTTATTTCGTTATATTTTTACCAGTAGGGCCCTGACCTGACTTCATCACTACTCGAACGAGGTTAGGCTTGGAACTTACTGGGTACCATTGTGGTGTACTCATGACCTTTTCTACATATGTTTTTCGTGTGCAGATCTAGGTACGAGCTTTCAGCCTCGGGTCTGGTGTATGGTTGCTGCTTTAGGAGACTTCAAGGTACTTCTTCTCGCGTCCGCAGACCTTGGAGTCCCCTCATACCCCATTGTATAGAAATTTCCCCCGTTTTCTTTAAAAACTTATGTGTAGAGCAGTAGAGACTCTTAGAAGCTGACATTCTGGGTTTTGGGAGTGATGATCACTGTATATGCCGAGTTGCACTGCTTATGCGTATTTATTTCATCTGTTGGCTTTTATCTTTATGTTTTTCTTTGTTTCCGCAATAATAGGCTTACCTAGTCGTAGAGACTAGGTGCCGTCACGACAGCTCACGGTGGGATAAATTGGGTCGTGACAAGTTGGTATCATAGCTCTAGGTTCATAGGAGTCGTGAGTCACAAGTCAGTTTATTAGAGTCTCACGGATCGGTGCAGAGATGTCCGTACTTATCTTCGGGAGGCTATAGAACTGTTAAGAAAAATCATACTTCTTGATTTCCTTGTCATGCGAGTTATTGACATCAGAAAAATTCTAAGATTTTCTATTATATTCTTTCTCAAAGATGGTGAGGACCCGTACTGGGAGGACCGATGATCAAGCACCCGAGCCCCCTGCCAGAGCCGCTAGAGGCTGGGGTTAGGGTAGAGGACGACCATGCGGCGCAACCCGAGCACCTGTGCGAGCTGCGACAGAAGAGCCCTCAGCAGCTCCAGCTGGAGGGCCGGCACCGGAGGTTCCTATTGCTGCTCCAGCCTTCCAAGAGACCTTGGCTCAGTTCATGAGCAAGTTATGCACTTTGGCTCAGGCTGGGCTGATTCTGATAGCTCCCGCCACATCTTATGCCGAGGGAGGGGCACAGACTCCCGCATCCCACACTCCTGAGCAGAGGGTCCAGGTTGATCAGGCCCTAGAGTTTATTCCTATGTCCCAAGTAGCTCCGGTTCAACATGAGACCAAGGTAGCTACTTCTGAGGCAGAGCAGCTCATACTTGAGAGGTACAAGAAGTACCACCCACCTATTTTCAGCGGACTAGCTTCAGATGATGCTCAGGGTTTTCTTGAGGAGTGTCATCGTATCCTCCACACTATGGGAATAGGGGAGACAATTGGGGTTTCTTTCACCACTTTCCAGCTGAGGGGAGCGACATATCAGTGTTGGCGTGCCTATGAGCTGAGTAGTCCAGACGAGGCAGCCTCACTCACTTTGACTTAGTTCTCAGATATTTTTTTGCGTGAGTATGTCCCTCATAGCCTCCGGGATGCTTGACGCGTAGATTGAGCAGCTGCGCTAGGGTACTATGATTGTGTTGGAGTATGCAGTCCATTTCAGTGAGTTGGCTCGACATGCTCCGACATTGGTTGTTACAGTCAGAGAGAAGGTTCGTCGCTTCATTGAGGGGCTCCACCCTAGTATTCAGACCAGTATGGCCGGGAGTATTTCCAGGAGGGTGAGGGCATGTTTGCCCGGGACAAAGAGGATAGAGAGGCCAAGATATCTCGAAAGACTGGCCATTATTCAGGAGCTCGTGCGCCAGCAGCACGCCATGGTAGGGGTTTTTTGCCCTGTTCATTCAGTTCTTCCAGTAACCAGCGGTGTTCCAACTCCTCCTAGACTTTAGAAGCCTTATTATGCACCGCCAATATCTAGTATGCCTCCTAATCGAGGTGATATTACCGGCCAGTCCAGCAGGCCAGGTCTGAGTCAGCCTCAGCCACTGCGTCCTCCGAGGGGTTGTTATGAGTGTGGTGATACTTGTCACATGGTTAGGGATTGCCCCAGATTCAGGAGAGGTGCACTTCCAGAGATTTCTCAGCCACCACGTGCTGCTCCGGGTCCTCCAGCCATTCTTCCAGCCCAAACTGCCGCCCCACCTACTCAGGCAGCTCGAGGTGGAGGTCGGGGAGGTCGAGGTCTCTCTAGAGGGGGAGGCCAAGTGAGGTATTATGCCCTTCTAGCCCGTTCAGAGGTAGTTGCTTCAGATTCTGTCATCACAGCTATTGTCCCTGTATGTCATAGAGATGCATCGGTGTTATTTGACCCAGGTTCTACGTATTCATATGCGTCTTCTTATTTTGCTCCACATTTTGGGGTATCTCAGGATTCTTTGAGTTCCCCTATTTATGTATCTACTCCTATGGGAGATTCTCTTGTTGTGGACCGTGTATATCAATCGTGTTTGATTTCTCTTAGTGGTTTTCGGACCACACCCGATTTATTATTGCTCAGTATGGTAGATTTTGATGTTATCTTGGGCATGGACTCGTTGTCGCCCCATTATGCTATCCTTGATTATCACACTAAGACCGTGATACTGGATATGCCAGGCTTACCGCGATTAGAGTGGAGAGGTACCTTAGAGTATACTCCCCACAGGGTCATTTCATTTCTTAAGGCTCAATGAATGGTTGAGAAGGGGTGTGATGCGTACTTGGCCTATGTGAGAGATGTCAGTATTGATACCCCTACAGTTGAGTCAGTTCCAATAGTGAGGGATTTCCCTGATGTGTTTTCAGCTGATCTTCCGGGCATGTCGCCCGACAGAGATATTGATTTTGGCATTGATTTATTGTCGGGCACTCAGCCCGTATCTATTCCTCCTTACCGTATGGCTCCTCCTGAGTTGAAGGAGTTGAAGGATCAGTTTTAGAAGTTGCTTGATAAGGGTTTGATTAGACCCAGTGTGTCACCTTGGGGTGCTCCTGTCTTGTTTGTGAAGAAAAAAGATGGTTCTATGCGTATGTGTATTGATTATCGTCAGCTGAACAAGGTTACAGTGAAGAATAGGTATCCATTTCCTTGCATTGATGATTTGTTTGGTCAGTTACAGGGTGTCGGGGTGTTTTCCAAGATCGATTTGCATTCTGGCTATCATCAGTTGAAGATTCGGGAGCCAGATATGCCGAAGACTGCTTTCAGGACCAGATATGGCCATTATGAGTTTCTTGTCATGTCATTTGGGTTGACCAATGCCCCAGCAGCCTTTATGCATTTGATGCACAGTGTGTTTCGGCCTTATCTTGTTTCTTTCGTCATTGTGTTTATTGAAGACATTCTTGTGTATTCCCGGTCTCGGGAAGATCATGAGCAGATTCTGAGGACTGTGCTTCAGACTTTGAGGGAGAAGATATTGTATGCAAGTGTTAGAGCTTTGAAGTATGAAATCTCAAGTACTTGATTATTCCTTCCATGTGGTCCATTTCCTGAAAAGGAAAAACATACGTGACTCGGAGGTATATATTTTTAGATAATGACTGCTTAACCCTTTTTATTTCCATCAGAAAGGTTGTAACCCTAGTCCGGGAATAATTTTTCATTTTCCTGTTTTTCAGGTCTAATATCATCATTTGGTGTGGGCTAGCTTTTTGCCTATCATCTAAAATTGTTAGTATAATCTTAATTGTACAAAACAAAAATCGTAATTGAGTGATACCTGACCGGGGGTACTTCTTTTGCTCAAAAATAATATTTCTTCAAGTGAACAACATTCCAACTAGAATGTTAAACTTTGACGTCCATGGTTTCTAACTCGTAGGCACCTTTTCCAGTGATCCTTAACTTGGTACTATACCTATTATAAACATCATTCCATGTTGTGGCAGGGAATTCTCGTAAGATTTCTTTAAGCCTTCTCGTAGCTTATTAACTTCTTTCATTTAAATTACTTGCGAATGCCATGGCCGCCCAATTGTCAGGTACTCTTGGTAGCAAAATTCTTTCACGCTGGAATCTGTCTACAAATTCTGAAGCAATTATGTATCTCCTTGATTTACTTTAAATATATCTCCATTCTCTTTTCAACTTTTTGAGCTCCCGAGTGTGCTTTTATAAATAGACCTGCAATCTCAGCAAAAGAGTTAATAGAATTTTCAGGTAAAAGAGAATACCATGTTAACGCTCCTTTCGTGAGTGCTTCTCCAAACTTTTTGGCCAACACTAATTCGATCTCTTGTTTGGTTAAATCGTTGCCTTTTACTCCCATGGTGAACGTAGTGACATGGTCACGTGGATCAGTTTTTCTATCATATTTTGGGATATCAGGCATTTTGAACTTCTTGGGAATAGGCAATGGAGTTGCGCTTGGTTTCCATGGTTATTGCGAATATTTGTCCATATCAACTCCTTTGATCACAGGTGGTACGCCAGGTATTTTCTCAATACGGTCATTTTTTTCTTTCACCTGTTTCTGCATGGTTAGTAATGAAGTTTGTAAATCAAAATTATTAGGCGTACCTGGTCTCCCATCACGTGACTCATTGGGATTTCCCCTGCTTCCTGAATTATCTAACCCTGAACGTGGAATTTCCATAGTTGTAGTATTGTTTGGTGGAGGAGTGGTTGGCACAACTGATAGTTCCCTCACAAAACCTAGAGAGCATTTTCATGTGTTCAGTGATCAACTACTTCACAGCATCCTGCTCAACAGTTTGTTCATCTCCATGTTGTTCATATTGTGAGTAGTAGATCTTTCAGGTGAACCTTCTCGTGAAGTGCGTGGTGTTTCCTGAGGAGAGGGAATTGGAGTTCTTTCCACCTGCTGTTTGTTGTCATTAACAGTCGACATGACTTGGTTGTGAGATAAATATTTGGAAAGTAAGAAGATTATCAGTTTCCCGGTAACGAAACCAATTTGTTTAACCAAAGAATTAGATTCTCAGTCAAAGCCCATTTTTAGAAGTACTCGAGCTACTGATAATCAAGAAATTCTATATTTTCTCAATAATAATAAAGGAAATAAGAATAAGAAATGGCAAAGTAGTCGATAGAAATCAAAAGAAAGTAATTGTATTCCATAATAATCAGAATGTGTCCTTATAAGTGAAATTTCCTTCCCTTATATAGGAATCTTTAAGTATAATGTCTTTTCCCTTTTATGACCGAATCGTTATTAGAGTTAATGATATTAATGAGATGTTATAATTGGCAATTGTAACTGTTCATGAATATTCTGTAACGTTTGTGATCATTCACGCTCATTAATAGACAATTCATGAATCTTCCCTTTTTACCGTCTTGATTCATTCTGCCGTTGTCTCTTCGTTTATAAATTCAAGCTCGAGTAACCGTACCCCTTTCCTCTCGTGGGTGATTTTTTCATACATATTATAACTCGTGCCTCTTCTAATGCAATTCTCTTGTTGTCGTTTTCTCAGTGATCAACGTGTCTTGCCATATTAGCCACATATTTAATTCCACGTGTAATATTTATTTTTACCAATACAAATAGCTACCATAACCTTACAAATTCAAATATATAATTTTCACCAAATTCCATAATTATTTTCGTGGTTAAATCCCATTTTTATCCAAAACCTAGGTTTTTTCAACTAAACCCATAATTTCCACAATTTTACATGTTAAAAAATACCCACAACCTATGTATTTAATTTACATTTGGTCAAAATTACTTACCTTCAATAGCTAGGTAAAAAGCCCTCTTCAAAGAGCTCAAAAATCGCCCAAGAGATGAAAGAAATGAGACAAAATATCCTAAATCCCGACTTAAATGAACCTCACTGCCTCCCAGTTGTTTTCGCACCTGCGGAAGCTGGGGCGCACCTGCGACGCTGCACCTGCGGAAAATCCATCGCAGGTGCGGTCCTCGCCTAGCTTGACCAAGTCTGCTTTTTTGGAGAACCATGCGGTCCTGCGAAGTTGGGCCGTATCTGTGCACACGCGCCTGCAGAAGATCGCCCGCTCCTGCGAACCCAAGCCTCCTTGGCCTAGCCCGCACTTTCGAGGTTGTTTACTCAAGGCGTTTTCCCAAGTAAAACTTAACCATTTTATGCCTCTATTAAGGAACTAAGTGTTCCGATTTCAACCCGAACCCTTCCAAACCCGAACTAACCTCCCAGCAAGTCATAAAATAGTAAAAGCACATATGGGGAGTCTTAATTAGGAGAACGGGGATCTAGAAAGCAAAACGCCGGTCAGGTTGTTACATTCTCCACCTCTTAAACAAATGTTTGTCCTCGAACGGGCTAGAACCGTACCTGGAGTGTCGAATAAGTGTGGATATCTGCTCCGCATGTCCTCCTTGGTCTCCCAAGTCGCCTCCTCAACTTGTTGACCCCTCTATTGAACCTTAACCGCAGAAATCTTCTTAGACCTCAACTGGAGAACCTGTCCGTCAACAATGGCAACTGACTCCTCCTCATAACCCAGGCTCTTATCTAGCTGAGCTGTGTTGTAGTCTAACACATGCGACCTGTCGACATGATACTTCCGGAGCATAGACAGATGGAAAATTAGATGAACTCCCGATAGACTGGAAGGCAAAGCAAGCTCATAAGCAACTTCTCCAACTTTCCTCAACACCTCAAATGGACCTATAAACATTGGGCTCAACTTGCCCTTCTTCCCGAACCTCATGATTCCCTTCATCGGCGAGACCTTCAAGAGAACCTTCTCCCCCACCATAAATTATAAATCGCACGCCTTCTGATCCGCGTAACTCTTCTATCTGGACTCTGATGTACGAAGTCACTCGTGAATCAATTTCAATTTCTCCAAGGCATCCTTCACCAAATTACTATCGTATAGCCTAGCCTCACCGGGCTCGGACGATTCGATGGGCGAACGACATCGCCGACCATACAAAGCCTCAAATGGAGACATCTCAATGCTGGACCGATAACTATTGTTATAAGAAAACTTGGCCAAGGCAAGAATCGACCCCACTGCCCTCTAGAGTCAATCACACATGCTCTGAGCATATCCTCCAAGATCTGAATCGTACGCTCCAACTGTCTGTTGGTTTGTGGATGAAAGGCTGTGTTGATATCTACTCGGGTACCCAACTCACTCTGTACTACCCTCCAAAAATGCGAAGTAAACTCAGGGCTTCTATCTGATATGATTGAAACAGGCACACCATGCAACCGAACAATCTCCTGAACTGCAGCAAACTTGGTCAATCTGCCGACAATGACCCAAACTGCATCTAACTTCCTCAAGATCCATAGAAACCCAACTACGAAATCTATATGTAATGCGCTCCCATTTCCATTCAGATATAACCATCTGCTGGAGTAGGCCACCTGGCCTTTGATGCTCGTACTTAACCTGCTGGCAATTCAGGCACCTCGCTGCATACTCAACTATGTCTTTCTTCCCCCTACACCACCAATAATGTTGCCTCAGGTCGCGGTACATCTTCGTAGCACCTAGATAAATAGAATACCATGAATTGTGTGCCTCCTCTAGAATCTTTTCGCTCAATCAATCAACATTAGGAACACATAGACGACCTTAGAATCGTAGAACACCATCCTCACCAATAGTAACCTCCTTGGCACCACCCTGTAATACCGTCTCTCTAAGAACCAATAAGTGCGGACCATCGTACTGACGAGCCTTGATCTGCTCGAATAGTGAAGATTTTGCAGTGACGCATGCAAGAACTCAGCTGTCATCTGAAATATCCAAACTCGTTAGTCTGTTAGCCAAGGACTGAATGTCCAAAGCTAATGGCCTCTCTTCTGCTGAAATGAATGCCAAACTACTCGTACTCTCCACCTTTCTGCTCAAGGCATTCGTAACCACATTCGTCTTGCCTAGATGATAAAGGATGGTAATATCATAATCTTTTAGTAACTCAAGCCAGCTGCACTGCCTCAAATTGAGATCCTTCTGCTTGAACAAATGCTGCAAGCTGTGATGATCAATGTAAACCTTACAGGACACCCCATAAATATGATGTCTATGAACTATCGCGGAAAACTCTAAATCATATACGGGGTAATTCTGCTCATGGGGCTTCAACTGACGTGAAGCATATGCAATAACTCGTCCCTACTGCATCAATACACAACCCAAGCTAACCTGTGAAGCATCATAATACACAATATGCATCCCTGAAATTGAAGGCAACACTAACACCGGTGTTGAAGTCAAGGCGGTATTGATCTTTTGAAAGCTCGCCTTACAATCGTCGGACCATTGGAATGGAGCACCATTTCTGGGTCAATCTAGTCAAATACGTTGTGATAGATGAGAAGCCCTCCGCAAGCCGGTGATGATAACATGCTAAGCCCAATAAGCTCCTGATCTTGGTTGTTGTGGTAGGACGATGAATTGCCTCGATCTTCTTGGGATCTACCTTAATGCCCTCGTCTAATACAACATGTCCCAAGAATGCCACAAAATCTAACCAGAACTCACACTTGGAGAACTTAGCATATAGCTTCTATTCCCACGAGGTCTAAAGAACCACTCTCAAATATTGCTCATGCTCCTCCCTGATACGCGAGTAATCAATATGTCATCAATGAAGACAATGACAAACGAGTCAATATATGTCCTGAACACCTGGTTCATCTTATCCATAAACGTCGTCGAGGCGTTAGTCAAGCTGAAGGACATCACTAGGAACTCAGAGTGGCCATATCTATTCTGGAAAGCCATCTTCGGAACATCTGAATCACGAATCTTCAACTGATGGTACCCCGATCTCAAGTCGATCTAAGATAACACACTGGCACCCTGCAACTGGTCAAACAAATCACCAATATGCGGCAAAGGGGACTTGTTCTTAATGATAACTTTGTTCAACTGGTGGCAATCAATGCACACCTGAATAGTCCCATCTTTCTTCTTCACAAACAACACCGGTGCACCCCACAACAAACATTCGGTCTGACGAACCCCTTTTCTAGAAACTCCTCAAGATGTTCTTTCAACTCCTTCAACTTTTTCAGATCCATGCAGTACGGTGGAATAGAGATATGTCGGGTAGCTGGAGTCAATCAATACAGAAATCAATATCACGATCTGATGGTGTCACACCTCCTTTTTCCACTACCCTTGATTAATGAAGTGTAATAAGGGAGTTTTTCCAATTAAAGTGACATTATTCGGATTTTGGATTTATTTATTTATTTCAAAGTCGCCACCCGGATTTTTGACGATGCTCCGGGACACCGTGTTATTTATAAAACCCAAACTGAGGAAATTTTGACTCTGTTTTAATTTGTCTGCGACCAGAAATCCGAGTAAGGAATTATGTTAACCCGGGAGAAGGTGTTAGGCATTCCCGAGTTTCGTGGTTCTAGCACGGTTTCTTAACTATTAATATTTGGCCTAGTTATCTAATTATTTACATATTTTAAAACCTATTGTGCCTTTTAGCCTTTTTCACTTTTTAGCCGCTTTTAATTTTTATGGATTTATCTTGAAACAAGTCACGATGGCGTGCACTTGTTTGTTTTTGGACATATTGCAATTACGCCACATGAAATGCACCCGTAATTGCAACACGCGATTTTAATATAATTCGAAGTTGAAGACGGGGACATGAGTTGTCGCACCCGAGTGTAGATTACGTAATCAGGACTATGGTCGTGACAGTTTTATAGTGCCTATTTGAGGCGATATTTGATTATTCTTTATGTTTTCTATTTGAAGGAACATTTTAGTTTTAAAAAAAACAATTAGGACGTTTTATGGATTTATCTTGGACAAGTTATGATGACGTATACTTGTTGTTTTTGAACACATGGTAATCACGTCACATGAAATGCACCCATGATTACTATATGCATTTTATTAGTTGTTTGAAGTGACGGTCGGGGGCATGAGTTGCCACTTTCGAGTGTAGGTTAAAGTAATTTGAGGTAATACTCAATTTTTGTCAGGTTTCAAAGTAAAGGTGTTCATCCCACCTAAGGATTACCTAAAATGATGTTCAATAGCCTAAAGATAACATGTTTTGGGTTATGGCCTCATTTAAGCCCCAAATTGTATCACTCTAGCCATCCTAATTAGGTCATTTGGACATGATTCGAAAAATAGTTAAGATGAAACATACTAACACATCTCACATCTATATGGTAAGAAATAAGGGAAATTTTGAATTGTGAATATAAGGTTACATGTACAAGATTTCTTTACCGTTTAATCTACTCATATATACTAAACAAGAGTATTTATACACATCTTATGGATCTAACATGGAATTTTGTCTTAAATTTTGTGACAGAACAAGCCTTAAAAAAACTGAATTAAGTTATGGTTGCTTTTATTTAGAGCGGACAGTTTAAGAAAAGATACAGATTTCAGATTCTACCTTTTTGGTAATCGATTTGAAAACCCATTTGTGTTTAGTAGTGAGAAATTTACAGTGGATTTCGTGAATGAAAACACTTCTCATGCCAATTGACAACAGAAGAGAAAAAGGACTGGTTACAGATTGTTTAACACAATTAATGGGTCTAGCATTCCAGGCCCCATAGCCTGAAATTCAGACACTACCAGGCTCAATTGGGCCATGTTTACGAGTCTGGCCCAGCTCGGGTGACCTTGGCATGTCTGGACCATAACTACTGTAGTAATAAACGTTTCTGAATTAAGAAAAATACAATTGGTCATAAATTTATATAGTTCAGTCCATATTTACAACTAAAAAAAAGCGAAATGTACATAGAAGACTGTAGATACGCTATTACTATTACATTACTCCTGAATCATAGTAATACTGATTTACTAATAGGAAAAATAAAGAAGGGAGAAACAAAACTAGTTGCTTCTCATGTGCAAGCCAGCAAACATGTCCTTCGAAGACTTAAACCGGCATTTTAATTATAAGTCCAAAGTTTGAGTATTTGGACAGTATTAACGACAGACCTTTGGGCATTTTGTGAGATGAATCTAGTCACAAAAGGGAGTTAGATTCAAACTTAATGATGCCATAGGAGAACAAAATATGTTCATGCCTTCTAAGGGTCTGAATCTAACCATAGAAAAGGTTAGATTCAAACCCAGTGATATTACTTTGTTTAGACTCTTTAACAGTCATCTTTATGTCATGCACCAGATCTCAGCAAGCATTTATTCCAATACTTTGACTACTATGAGCATTTTGAGGAGTGAATTCGACTATTTTGTTACTTCAGATTCACTTTTCTAAAGCTCCATCTCATCACACACTTATATCCTTTGAAGGATAATTTTCAGCAAAAGCTAAACTATTGTTATGCACTATTAATGGGGTGAATTTGACTATTATAAAGTCAGATTCATCTACCCTAGTGCTAATTCAACATAATTCCAAACCATATAGAGGCTTGCTCCTTTAGGCATTTTTAGAGGATGAATCTGACCATTCAAAGGTTCAGATTCCTCACTCTAATGCCTTTCTTAATTACATATTTCATACCCTTTAAAAGGGTAAACTTAAGCCAACCATACTAATGTTTGTGCACTATCAAAGGGTGAATTTGACTATTAAGAAGTCATATTCATCTACCCCAATGCCAATATCCTAAACCA
>ML346828.1:0-47687 GCA_005239505.1 Nicotiana paniculata | reverse complement strand
TAGTAATGGAAATAAATCAAGTCTAAGTAGCAAGGAAACACATAAAAATCAATGCCATCAAGTCACAATATACACAGCCTTACTTTCTAATAGTATAACATAGATATACGAAATCATCATGCCTTAGAAATCAACTTCATAAAAGTCCTTAAAGGAATGCACATTTTTAACAACTTTAAAACAAAGATTTGGTATGAAAATGAATGTAGAAAAATCATAGTAGCCCCTCGGGCAAAAACATGTTTCATAATCAGCCCTTCGGGCATGCCTCACAATCCCTCAGCACCTCACAATCACTCAGCACCTCACAGTCACTTATGCCTCCCAATCACTCATCACTCGCACTCGGTGCGCTCACTGGGGGTGTGTACAGACTCCGGAGGGGCTCCTTCAGCCCAAGCGCTAATATCACTCAACACCTCACCATTACTCTTGGCCCTCGGCCACACTTGGTGGAACCACTCAAAAAGCCCCTCGGGCGAAGTAGTAAAATAGGGTACTCGACCCGAAAACATAATTTTAATGCTCATGTAGTGTAATCAGGCTGCGTTTTACTGAGTTTTAATTAAAACAGTATGAACAATGATGCTGAGTAAAATCATCAACAGGTAGTGAGGAAAACAACAGTAAAACGCCCTCAAAGGGGTATAAACAGATCGGCACGAGGCCCCAAACACGACTTATAGCCCAAATATTTCACAATTCTTTAGAACATACTTTAACATAAGGTTTTGAGTAAATATGCAACTCATTAGTCGCCGCGGAGAGGAACTAGTCCAATCAAAAAATCAGTACGCGCCACATATTCGTCATCCGACATGTGCGCCATTCTAAATTCAGTAAGAAAATATGCAGTCCGGTGTTCCATACCCTCAGGACAAGATTTAAGACCATTACTTACCTCTACCGGGCCACAACACTAGCCCGCTATGCCTTTGCCCCTCAAATTGGCTCCCGATTGCTCCGAATCTATCCAAAACCAGTTAACATTATCAATATATTTTCAAGGAACACAACCCAATCGAAAATTATCAATTTAATCAAAAATCTCGAAATTCGGCCAAGCCCAAGCCCCGGGCCTACGTCTCGAAATCTGATAATTTTTACATCATTAGAAACTTTGTCCTCCCACGATTCTACTCATACTAAAATCATCAAAATCGGATCACAATAGCCTACCCCAAAACCTCAAAAGAAATCCCAATTCTTTCCTCCTATATTTTCCAACTTTTTCCTACTCAAATCCTTAAATTTTCAAGTCTAATCCTAACAAAATAGCATAGGAACGAGATTACCAACCAAAGAACTTACCTTTGCTAAAGAATCTTGAATTTCCTTCTCAAAATCGCCTTCAATGGACTACTCCCGCATGCAAATTGATGAAAAATAAGAAATTTCGCGAAGGGGTCCTTTTTATACTGTTCTGCCCAGCCATTTCCACTCCTGCGGACAATTGGCCGCACCTGCAGTCCAAGGTGCGGACCTGCGAAAACTCACCTAAGGGGCCAATCCCGCACCTGCGACCATTTCTCCACACATGCGGCTTCGTAGGTGCGATGCTCCTTCCGCACCAGCGACATCGCATGTGCGATGCTCCTTCAGCACTAGCAACATCGCAGGTGCGACAAACTCCTCGCACCTGCGGACCACTCCTTACTCAGCCAAATCTCGCACCTGCGGAGCCCAGTTTGTTCCTGCGGAACCGCACCTGCGGCTCCCCTTCCGCAGGTGCGAAAACACCAGCAACCAGCAACCTGTTAATTACCAAAACTCACTCCAAACTTCCCGTCAACCATCCGAAATCAATCCCGAGCCCCTCGAGGCCCCAACAAAACATAACAACACACCCCATAGCATTATTCCAACTTAGTCGAGCCTTTGAGAACCCAAAAACAACACGAAATCACCAAATTTACATCAAATTCAAGCCTAAGAACTTTGAAACTTCTAAATTTCGCCAACTACGCCGAAACCAACAAAACACCTCCGATTGACCTGAAATTTTGCAGACATATCCAAAATGACATTACGAAACTATTCCAACTTTCGGAATTCCATTCCGACCTCGATAGCCTATTTTCCACTGCCGACCGGAAATCGCCAAAAATTAACTTTCGCCAATTAGAGCCTAATTCTACACCGGACATCACAAAAATATTCTGAACACACGCCTATGTCCCAAATTACTTAAAGAAGCTATCCAAGCCATAAAATCCATATTTTGAGGTCATTTACCAATAAGTCAACTCTCAGTTGACTTCCTCAACTATTAGGCTACTTTAAAAGGCTAAATGCCTACTCTCTCGCCATAACCACTCCGGACCCAAACCAACTGATCCAACACATCAAAAACAGGATAGCGATATATAACAAATACAGAAATAGGGGAAATGAGGTAAATCTCACGGAACGACCGGTCGGGTCGTTACATGCACTCTTTGGCTATATTAACAATCTCTTCACTTGAAAATTTCATAGTCATCCATAG
This sequence comes from Nicotiana paniculata, assembly GCA_005239505.1. NCBI lineage: Eukaryota > Viridiplantae > Streptophyta > Magnoliopsida > Solanales > Solanaceae > Nicotiana > Nicotiana paniculata. Next base: position 45,199 of record ML346828.1, on the reverse strand, counting down.
AGTTCTATCATATTACTTTAAATTTATATTCAAAGAAAATAAGGAAATGTTAGAAAAGACATGCTTATTGGGTGTAGCTGGGAATTCATGGCTGGGAATTCATGGGAAGCAAAGATAATGAAGGAAAATTCCAAATACTTCATATATGAAGGAGAGTGGCCACAGTTTGTGGTGCATCACAAACTCGAGCTCTGGGACATTTTGCTCTTTTTACTCGTTGATAAATCTAACTTTCATGTCCTGCCCTATTCCCAGAAATGTCGTATAAAATTTCGTGATCCATAGTAAAAATAGCAAAATGTCCCAGAGCTCGAGTTTGTGATACACCACAAACTGTGGCCACTTTCCTTCACATATGAAGTATTTGGACTTTTCCTTCATTATCTTTTCTTCCCACGAATTCCCAGGTACACCCAATAAGCATGTCTTTGCCAACATTTTCTTGTTTTCTCTTATGAAAGAAGACAACAGTTCCTAAAAAAATCATATTAGCAAAGTTCATGTCACGACCCCAAAAAAAACCGCGAGTCGTGATGGCACCTAACCCAACCCGCTAGGTAAACCAACTATCATCTATCTAGTTTCAATATTATTCAACATGACAATTTAATCAAAGAAATTACCTAAATATTATATATTTTCCCAAGAACCGGTAGTACAAATTATGAGCTTCTACGAATAGAGTTTACAAAGCGGAAAAAAAATAAATACATAGTCTGTTTGAAAAGTACATAAACAAAACTTTCTAATCTAAGGCTACCCCGGCCAACAGGGGCAGCTGCAACAGGGACGTGGGTACATCTACAACTCCAGTAACCATCGAACACAACATCAACAACGACAGACATCTGCATACAATGTGCAGAAGTGTAGTATAAGTACAACCGACCCCATGTACTGAGTAAGTAACAAACCTAACCTTAGGTTGAAAGCAGTGATGAGCAATCACAAGGTCGGGTCCAATACCGGTATTCTACAATAGTTCATAATAGTATAACACAAGTAATAGAAGGGGTATCTCAGAAGTAAAAGGCTTAACTCGTTCACAGTTTCAGAAAATAGGCATGCTTTTCAAATACCTTAGTGAAAATTAAATTCTTTTGCCAAAAACGCCAAAAATACAAGTGTTTATACCCAATTTTTCCTATATTATTTTCAAAATGCATATATATATTTTCAAAATAATGCATGAGCATCAATTAATATTTTTTCATAATATTTTGTAATTTTAAAGGATTTTTCTTTAATTTATTTCATTATATTATTATCTAAATAATTACTAATTGCATCAAAAATGATTTTATAATAATTTTATTGCTTAATTCTAAAATTTTAAATCTATATTAAGTTTTAATTATTTTATGCATAATCATATTTACATCTTCAGGTTATAATTGCAATAACTTTGCAATAATAACCCATTTGTGCATAATTACTATATTTTTACATGAAAATGATGCTTTTTATATTTTATATTACTAATTAATTATTTTAAATCATTTTCATACATAAATAGCTTTTTCATCATTCATTAACTATTTTTATAAATTATTTTATCAAACTAATTGTGTATTTAACATATAGCCTCTTTTAATTTGATTTTCGGACCTTAGACCAATTTCCACCCTCGCCCAATTAAATTAACCCATTAACCCATAACCCATAACCCTGATCCATACCCACCCCATCCTAGAATTAATCCTGGCCATTGATCATGAGATCAACGGTCTAGGATATTCTTTCCATTTTTAATTAACCAAACGACCCCAAAACCCTACCCACTCTTCCAAAATGGCCGCCCTTGAAACCCCTTCCTCCTCTCTTCTCTCTCACCCTCCTCCTAACCCTAGCCCGCCTTCACTGAAACCCCTTCGATTCATAGGGTTTCTCTTCAATTTCAGGCCTTACCCAGCCTCCTATCTCTACTGGTGTTATGATTTTCGTATTGCTTGATGGAATCTCAAAGAGTTTCGAACCAGATTTGATTCAACTCACTCATGTTATCGATGAATCCGTCTGTGTTCATTCCTATGTCTGTGAGTACTAATACCTTCGTGTTTATGGCTTCAAATCTCTAGTTCAAACCAGATTTTTCTCACCTCCATTCATTTTTTTTACATAACCTAACTATTTCTAGCTAAATCCGTTCAGATCTCTTTAGATCTGAAGCGGTTTGAGTTTCTTTGTTACTTTTCCTTTAAGATTCTACTATTTTTTCCTATCATGGTTAACCGATTTTCATTTTTCCCTAAAAGCTAGGGTTTCAATTTTTTTTTTTAAAGAAGTTTCTGCAAAAATGTTTTAAAACATTTAAGTGTTTAACTCCGGTTTTCTTCCTTTACTTTTTCGACTAATTTTCATCTTTATGTCTTTATGTCCTAAGGTTTCTAATTATTCTACTGCTTGCTATAATGTTTGCCCGTTTACTTTGGCTGTTAATTAAACTGATTTGCTTGCTTAATTAGGGTTTGAAATTGTACTTCTTTTTAAAACTGATGTCTCTTTGAAATTTTTTTACCTATTAGTTCCTTATATGTGATTCGTAATTGGTACTACTTTCCTTAATTATATTACTGGCCTGGTTTATGGGCTTTGATTGTTATGACCGACCTATAAGTGATCTCTAGACTTATTGCTTACCTTATTAAACCTCAATCTTGGCTGCTAATTTATTCTCCTTAATCTAAGTGATACTTCCGTGATTCTTTCCTATTAATTGATTTGTATTTATTGATTAATTGATTTTTGCATACCTTATTTGGGTGCCGTTGATTTTCCTGCCTTATTTAGTTTACTTTAATGTATGCTATATAAACCTTTCATTGTTATGATTTTCAAACACGCTGATACAAAAGCTCACTCTTACAAACCTACACTTACACACACACACTTGAGTTCTTGCTATCACTCTGATTTGGGCCGACTAGACTCTTGGATTCAAACTTCCATCTCCTTCCTGTTTACTCTCTCCCTAATTGGTATGCCTTAATTCCTCTTATTTTGTTCTATTCTATATTCTATGTAGTCTGTTTATTATAGACCTTGACATACTTCTATTTGGATACCTGATTACTAACCGTCTCTTTCTCAACTACTATGCCTTAACTTATTATCTTGTTCTGTTCCATGAGAATTATATGATTAGTTTATTTTAAACCTCGATATGCTTCTGTTTGCCATATAGTTCCTGTTTATTTCTCTCTCAACTAGCATGCCTCAGTTTCTGTAAACCTACTCTGTTCTGAGTGCTTACCTTAGCATGTTTCTGTCTGACCCATGGTTTCTGTTTACCTCTTTCTAGACTAGTATGCTTTAGTTCCAGTTCTATGTGTTTGTTTGTTTAGATACTTCATGTCACGATCCAAAATCCATAAGGTCGTGATGGCGCCGGACATCATTGTCAGGCAAGCCAATCATTAATTAATTGAAACAAATTCTTGTTTTAACAATTATGAAAAAGCATCTCCTTTCACTTTATGACATATTAACTAAATAAAATCCGTCAAGTAAATACAATGGTTTAGATGTTCCATTTTTAGCAATTATATCCCAACACATCCTAGAACTTGGTGTCACAAGTACACGAGCAATTTCTAAGAATTTATACGATCATCACAAAGCTTGTCCGAAATACAAGTTGGACAAGGAATTAAAAATGAAATAAATACAGTGTGAGGGAGACTCTGACAGCTGCGGATCACCTCCGGATGGTGCGGCTCGCCTAAGTCTCCAAATAAGCCATGTCACTAGGAAAGTACCTGTGTAATAAAAATGCACAGTGAGTGTAACATGAGTACAAAAATAACGTGTACTCAGTAAGTCGCCCATCTAACCTCAGAGAGGTAGTGACGAGAGATCAAATCAGACACTCACTAAGGGCCAACAAATTACTTAATAGCATATGATGAACACGGTAGGCATGTAAAGGTAGTAAAGCAGCAATATATATAAAACAGTGAAATCCAAGTAAATACTGGAAGTAAACAAACAGTCACCACTTCCTCATTTCCCCCCAAATATCTTAACTAAACAATTTCCTCTTTATTTTCCCCCAAATATCTTATCACTTTTAAATATCCAAGAAAAACATTTAAGAATTTAGCATGCGCATACGGGATAAGGACAACCAGCTTGAGCCTTCATAATAATCATCACTGTGCACTGCCGAGGATTGAACGGCCCGTACCATAAGTGCACCTCTCAATATAATAGTTATGTCTATGCACTGCCGAGGGTCGAACGACCCGAACCATAAGTGCACCTCTCAATATAATAGTTATGTCTATGCACTGCCGAGGGTCGAACGACCCGAACCATAAGTGCATCTTTCAATAAAATAATCATAACTATGCACTGCCTAGGGTCGAACGGCCTGAACCATAAGTGCATCTTTCAATCCCTCGTGGCGTACGGCCCGCTCCCATGAGAGTGGGGGGAATAACACTCCGCTCGCGGAATGTAAATTGTGAAGCGGTCACATGCAGTCAGGCACAATCAACAGTCCACCCCAAATACGTCGGGAAAACAAATACTCAAGTAAATGACAGATTTCTCTTTTAAAACCATAAAATAGTATTTAAATCCTTTCTCAAAATTTATTTGTCAAGTTAATAATATTCAATAATATCACCTTATCAGGTATGCAATTACCCACGGAGGAAAACAATTCTATTTCCAGGTGATTAAGACAAATGACCTCTAGTCTTTTTTTGATATTAAATCACGATTTCTATTATATTAGCAGTCAAATAATACAGGCAGGATCACGGCTACAACACATAAGGCATGCTAGTGGGTCCTAGACTACCCGGACATGGCATAATAGTAGCTACACACGGACTCTCGTCACCTCGTGCGTATGTAGCCCCCGAAGATAATAGCACATACTAACTTAGTTCACCTAGGGGGACAATTCCCCATCACAAAGTTAGAAAGGAGACTTACCTCCCTCCGAAATTGCATAACCGGCTTCCAAGCCCTTCGGACGACTCCAACGGATGCACAACGCCCCAAAACTATCCAAATAACGGCAAACCAATGAAAATGTACTCTAATATTTGCAACAATTCCAAATTATATAATTTCCCAACTCCGCTCAGTGAAATGACCAAAATGCCCTTGGGCCCACGTGCCCGGAATCTGAAATTTCTCGAAGATACATTCTACCCATAACTATACTAGTTCAAATATACAATTTACTCTAAATTCCATGTTCAAATTCGTGGGTAAAAATCCAAATTACCATTTTCTAGGTTTCTTTAAGATTTCTCAATTTCCTACCAATTTCCATGTCTAATGCCATGCATATACTTGTATTTAACTTTAAAAACATGAAGAAATTACTTACCTAGTGATGCCTTATGGAAAACCTCTCTTGAAGCTCCTCAAAATCGCCCACATCCATGAAACGAACGAAGGAAATGGCCACCATTTCGTATATAAACTAATCTACCAAGGCCCCAATTTACTCTCTGCGTTTGTGTACCCACGAATGTGTTCGCAGAGCTTCCTCAAGCCAACACTCCGCGTTTGCAGTCCCCTCCCCGCGTTCACGTAGGCAAAAGGCCCCCCAGACCCCAGCTCCCCTTCCTTCTACGCGTTCGCACACTTTACCCCGCATTCGCATAGAGATCACACCCCAATCCACCGCGTTCGCACTCCCTTCTCCGCGATCGCACAAGCCAATCTAGCAACCCTCAAATTTCATTCTATGCGATCACACACAAGGAACTGCGATCGCATAGCACACCAGATACACCAGAAGACAGCAACAGCAGAACAGAGAAAAATGGTCCAAAATTGCTCTGAAACACACCCGAGGCCCCCATGACCCCGTCCAAATCACACAACTCAGTCTCATAATATCCCACGGACTAGCTCGAGGCCTCAAATAACATCAAACAACATCGAAACCACGAATAACACCTAAATCCCAACTTTATGAACTTAGAAATTCCCAACTTCTACACCCGATGTCGAACCCTATCAAATCATGTCCGATTGACCCAAAATTTTGCATACAAGTCATATTCGACATTACGGATATGCTCCAACTTCCGAAATCGCATTCCGACCCCGATATCAAAATTTCCACTTCCGGTCGGATTTCTCAAAACCCTTCAAATTTCTATCTTTAGCCAAATGACTTCAAAATAACCTACGGACATCCGAATTCACTTCTGATCGCGCTCCCAACTCTAAAATCACCATACGAAGCTATTCCTAGGCTCGAAATCCCAAATGGACATCAATAACTCTGAAATACCTTACAACCTAAATTTAGGAGATTTTTCTAAAATGCTTACTTCCACAATATACGCCGAAACGCTCCTGGGTTATCCAAAACTCGATCCGGACATACGCCCAAGCCCAAAATCATCATACAAACTTGCAGGAACCTTCAAATCCTGATTCTGAGGTCGTTTACTCAAGATTCCAATATTAGTCCATTTGTCCAACTTAAGGCTTCTGAAATGAGAATTTTCTTTCCAATTTAACTCCAAACTTCCCGAAATTCAATTCCGGCCACACCTACAAGTCATAATACCTGAAACGAAGCTGCTCACAACCTCAAACCGCAGAACGACGCGCTAGAGCTCAAAACGACCGGTCAGGTCGTTACATTCTCCCCTATTTAAACAGATATTCATCCTCGAACGTGCTAAGAACTGATCTAGAGTTACCTGAAATCACTGTTTAACACCCCAAGCACCTTCCCGTGCTACCACAACCCAGTTGAGAACATTAGCTTGATCAAATCTGAAGATTTCTTCTTTTATCCATATAATAAGCTTAGAATCCAGTTCCAACACTTGAAATTTCTCTGCCAGGCCTTGTTCCAATATATAAACACCGTATCAACTACAACACGACATACCAGGACATGACTACATGCCTTTGCTGAACCAGCACCATGCACCGCATAACTCATCATCTGACCACAACAACACTCCCTGAACCTAAATAGCCAAAATTTCCCGAATCTGATGCTCCCGATGCACCTCATAACAAATATACATACATCCTGCTATAATGCTGACGATACCACCACAACGGAGGAGATGTGTAGAAATTCATACCCAACCGTAGAGTTGACAAATCATTGAATATATCATCTTGACTAGAATCATCGCCTCATTATGAACCTGAATAATGGTATTTATTCCTTAATATGCACTTCACATAACCTTATCACACTGATCCCTGATCTGATAATCTCGTCTCACCAAGTATGAAATGCCCAGACAACAAATCACCCCAAACATGACCCACAGCCTCACATGATACCACATCGCGCCAATAGGCCATAACTCGAACATGATAATAAGAAACGATTCAGAAAGGGACTATTCAACTCACGCAACTAATATGAAATTTTTTGAGAAAATAGGAAGTAGAACATAAGAAAATAAATATAGGAACCTTACTCATCCTCACAGTGTAGCGGCGTGCAACCCGATCCCAATAACATTCCCGTGGCGGAGTGCCACCTGATCCTATCATAAAACTCACATAAGGAAATATTCACGGAGCTGAATTGCTCACTATTACAAATTACTGAATATCAATCATAAGTACGCTAAGTGCATAATACCATCCTGGGGAGATAAATCCATATGCTTACAAAACTCAAGCACAACTGAGGTGCGATATATATATATATATATATATATATATATATACACACACACACACACACACACACTGGATCTCAAGAGTTGTCCTGCTCACATAACATCATCACTACGCGGAGATATCAACACATAAGAAATTATCAAGCCGTTTCACAACTCACACAACACGATCATAATATCGCATGAATTTGACGAAGATAGAACATCATCCGCTGTTCTAATACCTTCCCATGAAAAAGCGCTCTACTGAAATGAACATGCCTGGCTCATACAGAGCCCATAATTATATATAAATCCATCCACAACCAAATGAACTGAATGCCTTCCAGGCATAAATTCTCGAATAAGCAATATTGCACTTCTTTATACTCAGTCCAAATCTTCAATCCATTAAGTGACTACATGTCACACTTGTACAATCTTCTCGTGGTTACGCTCCCACGACTTTCCACACCAGGTAAAAAATCTGCACATCCGCATCATCGACTACGCTAATACTACACAACACATCAAGAACCCATGACCAGGGTACAAAGCCCCCCTTCACCGAATATCGATCTCAGGTGACACTGAAGATAACAATAGCTTACTCTGAAATTTCAAATCACTTTTTCTCGCTCATCCGCTCATAGCATCCTTGTCAACACCGAATCGAAATCTCGATTCTCGCTCCCAGTCACATACTACTTACCGCACCTACATGCCAATATGAGGTAGCGCAAGAATTCCATCATAACTTCTGAACCACCAATAGGGTGAACACTTCATCATATAGAAACCCTTTTACTTAACTCAATTCAGGAGTACCATCTCAACACACGAGTGAAGTCCCACAATCATCCAACCCGTACATCCTTAAGTAGTAGTCTATACCACCATAACCCTTCCGGGATCCGCCTGCACCTGACGGGCCATAACACTCAAATGCTCCCACATGAAATCCATTACGACGGCAGACAAGCCCCGCACACACCAGCACAAACCACATGGATAACTTAATCACATCAAAGGAACTGACCACTACCGCAAATGTGCCATTTCAACCATGGCTAATCAATCTATCTTCTTTTAATCATATTCAATTGCTTCAGGAATAATAGAAACTTCCTTCAACTCATAGCACCCTCAACCCTTACTCATCCTGAGTGACCTTGATTCACGAGACCACGTTGCCTAAATCCTGCAACCGTCTCATACCCTCCTGACAGTTTTTCTACAACCCGGAGTTTATTTCTCTCACTCCTCCAATACTATCTTGCATGCTGAAACATATCATAGAATATTCCAACCATCTTCCTCATTCTCAGAAATTACTATGCAAAAGCTCGATTCTTGATCACACTGCTGCCTGGAACCTTTAAACGCTGCATTCTTAACTTTTGAACTCACTAGGACCGCTATTGAGAGTCACCCACTCTGTCTGGCCCCGAATACAATCAACTCCAAGGATCTTCTAGCACATGAACACCCTTTTCCTTGAAGCACGTGATTGAGTCGCTACCCTAACAACTCACCTATGCCTTAAGCAAAATTCTGAATCTCCCAAAGCCTAACCCTGGCCCGACAGGGCCAACTTTTGCACATGTTCATCAAATCTCACACACAATTACCATTTTACTCCTTTCCCTTAGCTGTAATAACTTGCCAACACACCGACAATCTGCAACCCTATGATAACACAATCCTGCAACCCAACTGCAGATGGTGGGACTCCCCCACTTATCCCGAAGCCACTCCTTGAACCACTCTAGACCCTGCCGAGATCCTTTCTTCTTTGATAACATGATCTTGCTCAACCAATCCATCCAATTCCTCCAAATTCTCTCGCTAGCACTCCCTAAATGCTCAAATTCTCTAGTATCATTCACACATTCTGCCTCCTACCGAATAGCCACTAGAACCCCGCACAGAGACCTGCCAACCAAGCCACCACTAACCTATTCACAGGAGATAACCCACCTATGGAAATCACCCGCGGACACCTTCCCACGACACTGAAATGCACGCTCTTTGTGAAATCAATACCCCATCCTATGCCCTGCTTTATTTACCAACCTCACTAGTCCGTCCGCTCCTCATGGACATCCATTAGATGCACGACAATATCTTCAAATTCCTAGCTATGTTTTCGCTCCCCCACTTTGCGACTGCTCGACTTCCGCTTCTTACACCTGGCCTCCTAGAAGTGGAACCACCGCCTAGTCTCACTTCAGGATCATTCTCTACCAACCGCATTCTTCAATACTTCTTCTCAATACTCTGACCCCATGCAACCGAAGAAACCATAGCACCGACAAACTTAACACATTCTATTCGATCAATAACGATTACTTCACGTGACAAGTGCATATCCCACCTCACTTGAAGACACCAAGTCTTACTACTTTATCAACCCTAACCAGACCATTCATAATCCAAATGCCTATCCTCTGCTGGAACTAAAATACCGAAATTTTGAAATCACATTCTGAGAAGACCTCCCTTCAAGCCATTCATCCTCCCAACATATGGGCGAACATTCTATCGTCATATCGACATCGCGCGATAACCAATTGAAAGCATCATCACTACCTAAGCATAGCCTTAAGGCTCCCAAAAACATAGTTGCTGAGCCGAAACACCATATTATTCTTTTGCAGGGCCATAACAACAGCCCCAACCAATAACACATGGAAACATCTCGAAATTATATCTGTAGCACCATTTCAATTCCTCAAATTTCTTGATTCATAGCAAGCGCTTCGCGACGCGTAAGATTGAGTAGGAATGAACATAGGCATAAGCCTCAAAAGAATCGAATCGCACGATGAGGAATCAAGAAGAGAAGTACTCCTAACAGCCTTTTAGCCTCTCGAAGATAAGTACAGACGTCTCCGTACCGATCTGCAAGACTCTACTAGACTGGCTCATGACTCGAGAGACCTAAGGGAACCTAGAGCTCTGATACCATGTTTTCACGACCCAAAATCCATAAGGTCGTGATGGCGCCGGACATCATTGTCAGGCAAGCCAATCTATAATTAATTGAAACAAATTCCTGTTTTAACATTTATGAAAAATCATCTCCTTTCACTTTATTACATATTAACTAAATAAAATCCGTCAAGTATCTACAATGGTTTAAATGTTCCCTTTTTAGCAATTATATCCCAACACATCCCAGAACCCGGTGTCACAAGTACACGAGCAATTTCTAAGAATTTATACGATCATCACAAAGCTTGTCCGAAATACAAGTTGGAAAAGGAATTAAAAATGAAATAAATACAGTGTGAGGGAGACTCTGACAGCTGTGGATCGCCTCCGGATGGTGCGGCTCGCATAAGTCTCCAAACCATCCATGTCACTAGGAAAGTACTTGTGCAATAAAAATACAGAGCAAGTGTAGCATGAGTACAAAAACAACCTGTACTCAGTATGTCGCCCGCCTAACCTCAGAGAGGTAGTGACGAAAGGATGAATTAGACACTCACTAAGGGCTAGAGAATTAATTAACAGCATATGATGAACACGGTAGGCATGCAAAGGTAGTAAAGTAGCAATATATATAAGGCACTAAAATCCAAGTAAATACTGGAAGTAAACAAACAGTCACCAGTTCCTCATTTCCCCCCAAATATCTTAAATAAAAAATTTCCTCTTTATTTTCTCCCAAATATCTTATCACTTTTAAAAATCCATGAAAAACATTTAACAATTTGACATGCACATACGGGATAAGGACAACCGGCCTGAGCCGTCATAATAATCATCACTGTGCACTGCCGAGGATCGAACGGCCCGTACCATAAGTGCACCTCTCAATATAATAGTCATGTCTATGCACTGCCGAGGGTCGAACGACCCGACCATAAGTGTATCTTTCAATAAAATAATCATATCTATGCACTGCCGAGGGTCGAACGGCCCGAACCATAAGGGTATCTTTCAATCCGCCATTGCGTACGACCCGCTCCCATGAGAGTGGGGGGAATAACACTCCGCTCGCGGAATGTAAATTGCGAAGCGGTCACGTGCAGTCAGGCACAATCAACAGTCTACCCCGAATACGTCGGAAAAACAAATACTCAAGTAAATGACAGATTTCTCTTTCAAAAGCACAAAATAGTATTTAAATCATTTCTCGAAATTTATTTTCTAAGTTTAATAATATTCAATAATATCACCTTATCAGGTATGCAATTATCCACAGAGGAAAACAATTCTCTTTCCAGCTGATTAAGAAAAATGAAATCTAGTCTTTTTTGATGTTAAATCATGATTTCAAATATATTATCAGTCAAATAATACAGGCAGGACCACGAGTACAATACATAAGGCATGCTAGTGGGTCCTAGAGTACCCGGACATGGCATAATAGTAGCTACGCACGGACTCTCGTCACCTCGTGCATACGTTGCCCCCGAAGATAATAGCACATACTAACTTAGTTTACCTAGGGGGACAATTCCCCCTCACAAGTTGGAAAGGAGACTTACCTCCTTCCGAAATTCCATAACCGGCTTCCAAGCCATTCCGACGACTCCAACGGATGCACAATGCCCCAAAACTATCCAAATAACAGCAAACCAATGAAAATGTACTCTAATATTTGCAAGAATTCCAAATTATATAATTTCCAAACTCCGCTCAGTGAAATGACATAAATGCCCTTGTGCCCACGTGCCCGGAATCCAAAATTTCTCTAAGATACATTCTACCCATAGCTTTACTAGTTCAAATATACAATTTACTCTAAATTCCATGCTCAACTTCGTGGCTAAAAATCCAAATTACCATTTTCTAGGCTTCTTTAAGATTTCCCAATTTCCTACCAATTTCCAAGTCTAATTCCATGCATATACTTGTGTTTAACTTTAAAAACATGAAGAAATTACTTACCTAGTGATGCTTGATGGAAAACCCCCCTCGAAGCTCCTAAAAAGCGCCCACCTCCATGAAATGATGGAAATGGCCAACATTTCGTACATAAACTAATCTGCCCAGGCCCCTATTTACTCTTTGTGTTTGCCTACCCACGAATGCGTTCGTAGAGCTTCCTCGAGCCAACACTCCGCATTCGCGGTCCCCTCCTCGCGTTCGCATAGGCAAAAGGGCCCCCAAGCCCCCCGCTCCCTTTCCTTCTACGCGTTCGCGCACCTTACCCCGCGTTCGCGTAGTGATCACACCCCAAGCCACTACGTTCGCACTCCCTTCTCCGCGAATGCACAATCCAATCCTGAAGCCCTCAAATTTCCTTCTATGCGATCGCACACAAGGGACCGCGATCGCATAGCACACCAGATACACCAGAAGACAACAGCAGCAGAGTGGAGAAAAATGGTCCGAAATTGCTCCGAAACACACCCGAGGCCCCTGGGACCTCGTCCAAATCACACGACTCAGTCCCATAACATCCCACAGACTAGCTCGAGGCCTCAAATCACTTCAAACAACATCTAAACCACGAATCGCATCCAAATCCCAACTTTATGAACTTAGAAATTTCCAATTTCTACATCCTATGCCGAACCCTATCAAATCACCTCCGATTGACCCCAAATTTTGGACACAAGTCATATTCGACATTACGGACCTGCTCCAACTTCTGGAATCGCATTCCGGCCCAGATATCAAAATTTCCACTTCCGGTCGAATTTCTCAAAATCCTTTTAATTTCTATCTTTAGCCAAATGACTTCAAAATAACCTACGGACATCCGAATTCACTTCCGATCGTGCTCCCAACTCCAGAACCACTGCACGAAGCTATTTCCAGGCTAAAACCCAAACGGACATGAATAACTCTGAAATGCCTTACATCTCAAATTTAGGAGATTCTTCTAAAATGCTGACTTCTACAATATACGCCGAAATGCTCCCGGTTATCCAAAACCCGATCTGGACATATTCCCAAGTCTGAAATCATCATACGCACTTGCATAAACCTTCAAATCCCGGTTCTGAGGTTGTTTACTCAAGATTCCAATCTTAGTTCATTTCTCCAATTTAAGGCTTCTAAAATGAGAATTTTCTTTCCAATTCAACTCTAAACTTCCCGAAATTCAATTCCGACCACACCTACAAGTCATAATACCTGAAATGTAGCCGCTCACAGCCTCAAATTGCTGAATGACATGCTAGAGCTCAAAACAACCGGTCGGTTCGTTACACTTCAAACATCAGCATGTTTCTGTTTAATACATGTCTATATGGCCTCACCTAGTGGTAATTAATGGACTACGTAATCTTCAGTAATGTGAAACTTTGTTTGATTCAGTTATATGTTCCCTACTCTAAAAATGTTTAGATATTGCAAGCATGTGTGGACAGTCAGTTTTTTTTGTAACCCAAGTGTCCTTGCTCTTTTTGTGATTGCTTTAATTACTGGTATAGTAGTTATGTTCGAATCAGTGCCAATGTGTTTGGATTCTGCTTGTCTAGGTGGAGTTTTGTTTCTATTTGCGCCTGAAAAAAACTATTTTCTAAAACCGCCCCTACCCCTTATATACTATTTTCAAACTCCTACTCTTAGTTATTTAGGTTCCTACCACCCTGTCACGACCCAAATTTCCCTCCGTTGCGTTTCGTGATGGCACCTAGTCTTATGGACTAGGTAAGACTAATATTCATGGAACGACAACAATAATAAATAGAATCTAATATTTTCCTGAAATAATAATTCTTTACACATTGTATATTACCAAAACCTGGAAGTACAAGTCATATGCTTTAAAGGAATTACACTAAAACTCCTAAAAATACCACTGTTCAGAAATACGTACAATAGTGCAAACAAGAAAAATATAAGATGGTGACTCCGAAACCGCGAATGCTGGAGCGGTTTTACCTTGAGTCTCCACAACAGCAACCGCTCTACTAACAATAAATCAGACAGCTATGCGAAAACCTGGAATCTGCACAAAAATGTGCAGAAGAGTAGTATGAGCACACCACAGCGGTGCCCAGTAAGTATCAAGACTAACCTCGGTGAAGTAGTGACGAGGACTAGTCAAGACACCACTGGTCTAATAAATTAAACATGCATCAATATAGAAATAGCAAAATATGACATCTATCTAGTGACTACACAATATAGCAATTAACAAAAAAAATTACAAGGCGGGAGGAAATGCAACAACAACAGCGAAACAATGCAATAATACACAAAAATGATAGACAAAAATACTATCCAGAACCGAAATACCACAACACAATAAGAGCACCAGTAACTCATCACCACATTAGTATTCCACATCAGGCCTTAGGTAAAAACCCACTAAATTGGTCAACCTTCGAGTGAAAACTGTTAAATCGTAAGTTTATATTGAAAGGTTTGAATATAATTGTTTCGAAAAAGAGAATTTCCTTTGAAACATATTTTCTCCTAATACACACACACACACACACACACACACACACACACACACATATATATATATATATATATATATTGAAAATAGGAATCTTTAAAACATAATTGTATTGGTAAAAAAGAGTTTTACACGTAAGCCAACTTTTGACAACTCAGCCAGTTACGTGGACACAGGAGAACGCGACAACTGGATGTGATTATTTGAAGAGGTGCGGAACAAAGAGTCATGATTCAATAAACCCTCGAGCTTATTAGTCACGGGAAACTCAACTTGATCCAAACAGGGAAGAGGCACGATCAGAATGAATCTAGACAAAGCTACGGGCAGATTCAAGAACCCACAATTGATTACTCAAACGTTATGTAACCGTACCCCAATTACCGTTATCCTTTGAATCGCCTCATTAATGTCAAAATTAGTCATTAATGAGCAACCATAGCAAGAGTTGTACGTTATATCAGGGAATCTCCTATATAAGGGAGGGGAATACAACTTGTAAAGGCATCTGATTCTCGAATACAATTTATTTCGCTTTTCTATATATCTGCAATATTGTCTATTATTCATTTTTCTCTATTTCCTTGATTATCAATAACCTGTGTTCATCCTAGAAATAGCTTTAGTCAAAGGATCTAATTCATTGGTTAAACAAATTGGTTCCGTTACTGGGAATCTGATAATCTTTGTTTGCTTTTCAAGTGATATCCTCTGAACTATGTCTAACTCCAACGACAATAACCAGTAAGTGAATGGAACCCCAGTTCCATCACCTTCAGGAACCCCACGTCGTTCAAGGGAACAATCCCTAGGAAGATCCAATAACAACAATGATGATAGTGATCAAATGGTGGAACAAGATCGTGTAAAGCAAATGATTGCAGAGTATGTGAGCCAAGCTTTGCAAGAATTTGCGAGGGGATTACCGACAGAGTTACCTACACCACCAACGCCACCCCCAATAATACCATCACCATGGAAAATCCTCAAACTGGATTGGCAAACTCAGGAAAAGGAGATACTCCTAATGAATCACTCGAAGCGAGACTAGGTATATCTAATAACTCTGAATTACAAAATTTGTTGCTAACCATGCATAAACAAATGAAGGAGCAGAACAACGCATCGAACAAATTCCTGGAGTACCACCTATTATCAAAGGCATTGATGTTGATAGTATTCTCAACAACCTTGGAAGCCAAGTACGGCACCTTTGCTTATACCCAAGAAATTTAAAATGCCTAACGTTTCCAAATATGATGGAACAACTGACCCACGTGATCATGTGACTTCTTTCACTACTGGAGTAAAAGGCAACGACTTAACAAACAAGAGATTGAATCAGTCCTTGTCAAAATATTTGGAGAAACACTTACCAAAGGAGCCCTAACCTGGTATTCTCTTCTCGCTGAAAATTCTATTAACTCTTTTGCTGAGCTTGCAGATTCATTTATAAAAGCACACTCTGGTGCAAAAAAAATTGAGAAAAGAATGGAAGACATATTCAAAATAAAACAAGGAGACATGGAACTACTCCGTGAGTTTTTAGATAGGTTTCAACAAGAAAGAATGCAGTTACGCATGGTGCCTGATAATTGGGCAGCCATGGCATTCGCAAGCAACCTAAACGATAAAAGCTCAGAAGCAACGAGACGACTTAAGGAAAGTCTAAGAGAATTCCTCTCTATAACATGGAACGATGTATATAACATGTATAGTAGTAAACTCAGAATTGAAAAAGATATCATTGCTCGTTCGAGAGATGAAGATCATTCCAGATCTAGGCATCCGGAATCAGATAGAAGATCAGGTAAAAACAGGTACGATCCTTACTTAGGACCCTCGGGACGTGATATTCGTCCCAGGTTCGAAAAATATTAGGTTAGACTATAGACCACAAGGAAGAGACGTCGTCTCATCCTCGTCGAGATCCAGAAAAGATCGAGATGAACGACTAGAGGTAATACTCGAATTGGGGATCATACCTTTAATGTAAGTACTACTGAACTTGTATCAATATTGAGGAACATGGGAGACAAGGTTAAGTAGCCCAAAGAGATGCGGTCAAATCCATATAGAAGGAACCGAGATCACTGGTGTGAATTCCATAACGATCACGGGCACAAAACTGCGGATTGCAGATTTTTACAAGGTGAAGTAGAAAATTTATTGAAACAGGTCTATTTAACAGAATTGTTTAGTGATAAAGGTAAACATGCATATATGAGGAACATGTAGGAACCCCCAAAGCCTCCTTCTCCAAAATGAACCATAAACATGATACACAGAGGTGAAGAAGTAAACGAAGTGTTCTGCAAAACAACCACAAAGTTCACAATTACACATGGAAAATGGGTTCGTGAAGATCTGGAAGAGGACGATATAACCTTCGATGAGGCAGATATCGGTGGATTAATGCTTCCTCACAATGATGCTCTAGTAATATCTTTACTTGTTCATGACACTAACGTAAAAAGAGTGTTGATTGATCCAGGCAGTTCAGTCAATATCATTTTGCTAAGAGTCGTGGAAGAAATGCTATTAGGGAATCAAGTAATCCCAAGGGCACGAGCAATATCAGGGTTTGATAACTCTATGGTTATAAAAAAAAGGAGAAATTGAGCTTAACACCTATGCTAAGGGGGTGATCAAAAGTACCAGATTCTAAGTCATCGATACTGACATGGCTTATAACATAATCGTGGGAAGGCCATGGATCCACGACATGAAAGAAATACCCTCCACGTTGCATCAGGTAATTAAATTCCCCTCTGAATGAGGGATTCAACAAATTAGAGGTGATCAGCAGACCGCAAGAAATATAAACTCTGTGGTACACTACAATAAGAAAATAGAGGTAGAAGAATCACGAGACAAGGGAATCTCCTAAGCAGGTAACGCCGCCCAAATAAGCATGGAAGAAATTACTATCCAAATAGGTACGGAAGGTATTATTGCTAAAACATGTATGAAAGAAATACTTATGAGAAAATACATGATAATAGGTATGATGTATTCAGTAATTAGAGTCCTATTCTTAGTAGGATAACATGATACTTGTTTTATTTGTTGTTTTGTGTTTTATTCATTATAAATAAAAACTAGCCCTAGGCTCTGCCTAGTGGATTGATAAAAAAAAAAGTTACCATAGAAGGTGAACTATACCACACAGATGCAGATTCCAGAACGGACGTCATTCACAAACCAGAGGAAGACGAGCACATCAAAACAACTACGGAAGAGCTCGAAGCTGTTCCATTGTCCGAACAAAAGCCTGAACAAAAAGTGTATATATGCACCGGGCTGTGCCCTGATAGAAGAGGTAAGTTAATTGATTATTTAAAGGCTAACACAGACTGCTTTGCGTGGTCCCACTCAGATATGACATGCATCCCACTAGAAGTGATGACTGATAAACTAAATGAAGATCTATCCTTCGTGCCTGTTAAGCAGAAGAAAAGAAAGCAAGGACCATTCAAGAACCAAGTGATCGACGAAGAGGTACAGAAACTCTTGAAGATTGGTTCAATATGAGAGGTAACGTACCCTAACTGGCTAGCAAACACCGTGTTGGTACCTAAAAAGAATGAAAAATGGAGAGTATGCATAGATTATACCGACTTAAATAAAGCATGCCCCAAAGATTCATTTCCATTGCGACATATAGATCAAATGATTGATGCCACAACAGGTCATGAATTATTGAGCTTCTTAGATGCATATTCTGGTTATAATCAGATTAAAATGAATCCCTCAGATGAGGAAAAAACTTCCTTCATTACAAACAGGGGGACTTACTGTTATAAAGTTATGCCTTTTCGCTTGAAAAATGCTGGAGCCACCTATCAAAGGTTAGTGACTAAAATGTTCCAAGAACATCTTGGAAAGACGATGGAAGTCTATATTGATGATATGTTGGTAAAATCAACACAAGCACAAGACCATTTCCAGCACCTCTCTACCGCTTTTGATAGTTTACGTAGGTATAATATGAAGCTAAATCCAGAGAAATGCGCTTTTGGAGTGCAATCAGGTAATTTTGGGTTTTCTTGTATCGAAAAGAGGAATAGAGGTAAATCCCGCTCACATTAAAGCTACAGAAGAAATACCTGATATTTTAACAAATAAAAAGGCAGTTCAAAGACTAACAGGGAGAATAGCATCTTTGGGAAGATTTATTTCTAAGTCTTCCGAAAAAAAGTTTTAAATTCTTCTCAGTTCTCAAAAAGCAGAATCAGTTCGAATGGACTGAAGAATGTTACAAGCCCTCAAGAATCTGAAGATTTATCTATCGAATCTACCACTGCTTTCAAACCCAAAAGAAGGGAAAAGATTATACATTTACCTGGTTGTCTCAGAAATTGATGTAAGTGCCGTACTGGTAAGAGAAGAAAAAGGTAAACAATCACCTATCTATTATGTAAGTAAAACTTTGCTAGATGCTAAGACTAGATATCCACATCTGGAAAAGTTAGCCTTAGCTTTAATAATGGCATCTAGAAAATTATGACCATATTTTCAATGCCACCCAATCACCGTTGTGACTTCATATCCTGTAAGAAATATTCTCCATAAACAGGAATTGTTAGGGATATTAGCCAAGTGGGCCATAGAATTAAGTGAGCATGAAATAATCTACCAGTCTAGGACTGCAATTAAGTCTCAAATACTAGCTGATTTTGTTGTGGACTTTAGTAATTACATTGTTCCTGAAGTAGAGAAAGAGTTACAACTTTTTAACAGTGCTAATCCGGGCCTATGGACCCTATTCATCGATGGTTCCTCAAATATAAAAGGTGCCGACTTAGGCATAGTCTTAATATCACCCACGGGTGAAAAGACACGACAAGCTATCAAGTGTTATCCTATAACTAACAATGAAGCAGAGTACGAAGCTGTTATTGCAGGTCTTGAACTCGCACGGGAGCTCTCAATTGACTAAATTGTGATCAACAGCGACTCCCAACTGGTAGTAAATCAGATACAGGGGACTTACATCGCTCGAGAGACTCGAATGCAACGGTATCTTGAAAAAACACGGGAGCTCGTGAGACAATTCAAAACATGGAAGGTAATGCAAATACCTAGAGAGGAAAATGCATAAGCAGATACATTAGCTAACCTCGCAGAAGTCACAGAAGTAACAAACAAGGACAATGCAATTGTCGTCTAACTATTTCATTCAATGCTCGACCAGGACAAGAATGATGTAACTTTCAACAACTTAACCTGGGACTGGAGAAACGAAATTCTTAATTTTTTGCAGAATGGCACCATACCTGAAGATAGGAAAGCAGCTCATGCACTTCGCCGCAAAGATGCACGACACTGCCTTATTCGCAACTCGCTTTATCGCAAGATGTTCGGAGGACCCCTAGCTAAATGCCTCGGACCTAACCAAACGGAATTTGCGATGAAAGAATTCCACGAAGGACACTGTGGAAATCACTCATGGGCGAGATCCTTAGTGAAAACCCTAATCAGAGCTAGATACTATTGGCCTAAGATGGAAGAAGCCGAAAACTTCGTATCCAAATGTGACAAGTGCCAAAGTTTTTCCAATAACATGCATCGACCAACGAAATTATTGCATCCAATAATATCCCCATGGCCTTTCATGAAATGGGGTATGGACATAGTGGGACCTCTTCCTATAGCTAAAGGAAAAGTAAGGTTTTTGCTCACCGACTATTTTACAAAATGGGTAGAGGCAGAAGCGTTCAAATAAGTGTGAGAAAAGGAAGTTAAAAGCTTCTTATGGAGAAAAATATTATGCCACTTTGGAATACCAAAGGAGATCGTGTGCGATAATGGCCCACAATTCATACGCTCGCAAATCACAGAGTTCTTCGAAAGCTGGCAAATCAAACGGATCACTTCAACACCATACCACCCCGTGGCTAGTGGTCAGGCTGAGTCAACGAATAAGGTCATCATCAACAATCTAAAGAAGCGGTTGGATAAAGCTAAAGGAAACTGGCCTGATGAGTTACCAGTGGTATTATGGGCATACAAAACAACTTCAAAAATAGCCACGGGAGAAACCCCTTTCGCACTTGTTTATGGCTCAGAAGCCTAATACCTGTGGAGATTGGCGAACCAAGCATAAGGTTCTCAACATCCATGAAGTGAGAAAACGACGACGAATTGAGGATCAATCTAGACCTACTCGAACCACGGAGAGAAGCAACACTGATACGGATGGCAACTCAAAAGCAAATCATAGAGTGTTATTACAACCGTAAAGCTCATCTCAGGTACTTCAAGATTGGGGACTTCATCCTCAAAAAAGTTTTTCAATCAACGAAAGAAGCAGGCGCATGAAAGCTAAATCCAAATTGGGAAGGACCTTACAAAATCCGAGGCATAGCTGGGAAATGCGCCTATGAGTTGGAAGCTATGGATGGTAGAGTTCTACCAACAAGCTGGAACGCCATCCACCTAAAGAAGTATTACTTCTAAGGAAAGAATAACCACCATCAGGTATCACACATTTGATTTTATTTTGAACATTTAAAAATTTTACTAACTTTTTTATATGATAGGCATAAAGCTAACCCATCACCAGATGATGATATTAGACCTGCAAAGACGCGAGGAAATAACACAATTCCCGGTCTAGGGTTACACTTTCTGATGGACGTTTTTAAGGGTTAAGCAGTCATCATCTAAAAAACTATATACCTTCGAGTCCGGAATGTTTTTCCTTTTCAGGAAAAGGACCACAAGGAAGGATTAATCAAGTGCTCGAGATCTCATACTTCAAAGCTCAAAAACTTGGGGGACTATACGATATGGAAAGACTAAGACGAAGCAAAGAAGACTATCAGAAAGTCAAAAGCTCGAGCCTGAAGACCCATCTGCCCAACGAGACAAGTGATACGGGCAGAATCGAAAAGATCAAAAGAGTCATCCAAATACAAAGCCTAATGAAAAAATCCAAAACCTTCGAACATGTTCAGGTTGAAAGGAAAAATATTAGTCACGAGAAAGAAATGTACATCTTTATACTTATTTAAAGCTATTGTAACAAAAATAGTTAGGGCTAAAAGATCATCATCAGTGTACTCATTCAAAAAACTATTATCAAATAAAACAGTTATGGATGAAAGATCAAAATCCTTGTGTTTGTTCAGAAAACTGTTATCAAATAAAAACAGTTACGAATAAGAAAACATTTCCCTCGTACTTATTAGAAAACTGTTTCCAACAAAAACAGTTGGGGGTAAAAACCCCAAATTTTATAAAAACTGTTACAAGTAAAAAATAGTTGTTCCCTTGTATTAATATCGAAAAAATTTTACCTATGAAAAACAATTATGAAATACAAGAGTATATCAAATATATTAAACAAAAACAGTTGCAACATGAGTTTTAGACGATAATCAAACACATGTAAAATGTCATGGAAGTTCAAACAAAAAACATTCCTTGGAAACATTCTTAAACATGTGTAAAATTCCTACCACTCTATTGCATTATAATGAAGTTGAGACGTCTTCTTCATGTCAATTATAAAGGGCCCTCTTCCATAAATTATGCCTACTACAAAAAGGCACACATTTAATATGACACCGTGCCTATTACAAAAAGGTATGAGTAATCTAAAGCATTCTACATGTAAAACTCGGAGGTATAACTAATACCTCGAAAAAATGAAGCATGCAAAAGACTTAAAGAGTGAAACAGAAACTCAACAAAAGTCATACTAATATAAATATTTTAAAATGGCTAAGCAAAAACCAAGTATTAACTATACTTAGCCATATAAAATTTTTATATACATTGAGGTGCCCCTAAGTTGTCATTTGGGGACTTTAAAGAAATCCAAATTTACCCCCGATGGGACTGGGAGTAACCACCAATTGAGACAAAGAAAAAAAAAAGAGGGGTGAACCAACTAAACTTCTTCAGGAGGGGGGTTGACTTCACTGGAAGAAGGAGCGGGAGCAACTAGGGATGAAGAGGCATGAGCGGCTGGAGTCTCACCATCAGGTGAAGAAAGGTTATGACCTTGTTGAGCCTTCTCCATGTCTTCCTTAGTTTTAGCTATTTCAGCACTAAGGTCGAAACCCTCTTGACTCATTTCCGTCAATGTGTCAAGTAGTGAATTCATATATGCTCAACTCACATCAACAACAACCACCTCTTCAAGATCCTCATAATCCCTAGCCCATACTTGAAGCTCAGCTCTCAATCTGTCCTTTTCCGCTTCAGCAGCCTCATAGGCGGCCCTTAATGGTACAATCGACTCCTCCAGAGTTTGAGATTTATCTAAAGCCTTACGAAGGTCCTCTTGAGTCCGAGTGAGTGATTGCACGAGCTCGCCTGAGTATTCCTCCTTCTTCCTCAACAAAATTTTTAAGTCTCTAATCTCCTCTGAGGCACGGACAGCTGCTCAGCAAATAAGGACTCAAGAACACTCTTGTCTTTATCAGCCTGACTAGAAGAAGCCTTCTCTACTGCCAGTTCTATCGTCATGAGCCTCATCTGCCGCTTCAAGGTACTCTTTTCCTCTTCTAAGGCATCCGTGTCAATCCTTAGGCTATTGTACTGTGCTTTCCAATTATCAGCATCGACCTACAACTCTTTTGTCACCTGATCCGTATTTGAGATCCTCTTCATGAGATCCATGCTTATAAGATTAATCAACAAGAAATAAAACCAATCAGATATGGTAAATTTTATGTATGAAAATGAAAGAGGAGAACCTGCATCATACCTTCAAAGAGGTATGCACAACTTCATTGGACCATGTAAGAGCATTGTGGTTGGCTAACTTGGCTTTCTCAGTGGGACCTATCAAAGGCTTGAGCCACACTTCGGGCTCACCCATTTTCTTGAAAAGATTCCCCTCATCTGGAACCTCTATTATCACCTGCCGCATCTCTCTACTGGAAGACCCTAATTCCCTAGCGGAAGGCATGGAAGCCGGCAGAGATAATGTAGCAACATGCGCATAGGGTTGAGGAGCTGGAGAAGCCACGAGCAATGCAGCATGCACGGAGGGTTGAAGAGTTGAGGAAGATACAGGAAAAGCAACAACAGAATCCATAATAGGCATATGAGTAGATGAGACAACTTCTCTTAAAGAAGTAGGAAAGACAGCAGCCAAAGGAACATCGTCAGGAGCAAGGTCAAAACCTTCATGGAACAGGCAATCCAGAGACTTATGAATAGGGGAATGTGAAACATCTTCAAGGGTAGAGGGCTCAACCACAGACACGGAAGGCAAGGTCAAGGGTGTAAACTCATCATCTGAAACCACCCGCTTTCTCCGTGGCCTATGTACTAAAGCACCTTCTTCTTCTTCTTCTACGGAATGAGACTCACCAATCTTCCTCTTCCAGGAAGATGAACCAACAATAATTTCTTGGGCCTGAGCCAAAGACATCTTCGGGATAGATGAAGTAGACACCCCACGAGCAGAGAACCCTATTAAAAGGGAAAAAGTTAAGAGACAAAGAAAGAAGAGACTCGAGTAAGGAAAGAAGAAAGAACAAGAGCTTCACGTACCGTGGGATTTTACATGCCAACCATACCTCCCAGCGAGGTACTTCTAAGATCTCTCTTCTAAAGGAGCAACTGACAACAATTTTTCTACCCAATCACGGATACCGGGGACATTCTCAACAGTATCCATGATTTCTGAGAGAAGAAGAAACAGATACGGTGTTAATAAAATATCTCAAGTCATAACGAGGAAAAGTAAATAGATGTGAGCTAAAACATACTCACGTGCGCGATTCCACTTCTCAAGGAAAGGAAGATTTTCTTCTCCCACTAAACCAACAGGGGGTATAGCAAAATACCGGAGGTACCAACCCCTATCCTTATCATCTCTAGGGGTTACCAGCACTCTTTTGCTTCTAGCAGTCAGAGTAAAAAGCTCTTCACGAAATAATGTAGGAGAGAAGATATGAATAAGATGGTTGAAAGTAAAAGGAACCGAGGTTAAATAAGCTAAACTCCTAAGACATGCGACAACTCGCCGCAAAATTCAATTATGACTGGGTCAATGGGGGGTCTAAACCCTAGAGTGAAAGGGTACGTGTAAACAATAGAATATCCCGTCTTGTAAGACGTTATTCTTTGATTAATATTCGGAATGTAGACAGGGAAATCAGGCCTCAAAAAACACTCCCTACGAACAAGGGAAATCTGACCCTCAGTTATGAGGGTTGGATACCTTTCGACACTCTTAAGGGAAGAAGATTGGTCTACAAGAACTTGATTATCTCTAGCAAAGACAAACTCAGCAGGGACAATTTCATCAACTTTAGGTTCACGAAAACGTTCACCTGTACCTTTAGACAAAGACCGAGAAACCCTAAACCTCGGAGAAACTAGAGATCTAGTGGAAGGAGAGGGAACTATCTGAGAAGAAGAGGAGCCACTCGTAAGAGTGGATCCTAGACTTCTAAGTCTACCACCCCTCCGACTCCTAGTCGGAGCAGAAGATGACATTAGATTTTCAATATCTATTGCTCCCTGAGGTTGGTTTGAAGAAGACATGTTTACAAAGGCAAGAAGAAAGTTCTTTACAAAAGATAAAGTTAGAAAGTGTTTTGTGGAAGCAAAGAAAAGAATAAAGGTATTTATACTTGAGGATAACCGTCAAACATAAAAAAAAAAGAAAAATAATGATGAAAAGTCATAATTGAAGATGTCACTTCGGGACTGACACAACCGCAAAAAGCCCTAAAAGGTGCTGAGTAAATGCAGAACCAATCCGAAAAGGACACGCGGTATGAACATTAAATGGAAGTGACAAACGACGCCTATGGTGCAGAGAAGGATACATTGTTTCGAGGAAAAGCGGAGGCAAAATATTCCCGCCATAAATGAATATCCACTTACCAAATATTAATCGATAAATATATGGTAGGTGGGGGGACTATCTGTATTGGTAAAAAAGAGTTTCACACGTAAGCCAGCTTTTGACAACTCAGCCAGTTGCGTGGACACAGGAGAACGCGACAGCTGGATGTGATTCTTTGTAGAGGTACGGAACAAAGAGGCACGATTCAATAAACCCTCGAGCTTATCAGCCACGGGAAACTCAACTTGATCAAAACAGGGAAGAGACACGATCATAGTGAATCAAGACAAAGCTACGGGCAGATTCAAGAACCCACAATCGATTACTGGAACGTTATGTAACCGTACCCCAATTACTGTTATCCTTTGTAACGCCTCATAATGGCATACTTAGTCATTAATATGCAACCATAGCAAGAGTTATACGTTATATCAAGGAATCTCCTAAATAAGGGAGGGGAAACAGCTTGTAAAGGCATCTGATTCTCGAATACAATTTACTTCGCTTTTCTATATTTCTGCAATATTGTCTATTATTCATTTTTCTCTATTTCCTTGATTATCAGTAACTCGTGTTCATCCTAGAAATAGCTTTAGTCAAAGGATCTAATTCTTTGGTTAAACAAAAATTTCCTTCAAAATACATGATTTCTAAATATATTTTCCCAATAAATGACTTCCAAATATTATTTTCTGCAAGACAAATGCTTTTCAAATATACCTTTGAAATAAAAGTCCTTCGGACATAATTTTCTTCGAGGCAAATACTTTTTCAGCTATACTTTTCAATAAAAATCTTTCGACCATAATCTCCTAAGGGTAAATCTACCGGAACTCAGTCCGTAACTAAGAATTTGTCATGCAGTACAGGAGGGAAAGCTCTCGGAATCTCGTCTGTAGTCCCAATTTAAATATGCAATGTAGTACAGGGGGAAAGCTCCCGGAATCTCGTCCGTAGTCCCAATTTAAATATGCAATGCAGTACAGAGGGAAAGCTCCTGGAATCTCGTCCGTAGTCCCAATTTATATATGCAATGCAGTACAGGGGGCCCAATTTAAATATGCAATGTAGTACAAGGGGAAAGCTCCCAGAATCTCGTTCGTAGTCCCAATTTAAATATGCAATGCAGTATAGGGTGAAAGCTCCCGGAATCTCGCCCGTAGTCCAAATTTAAATATGCAATGCAGTGCAGGGGGAAAACAACCCGAATGCGACAGAAACAACACACATTGCAACAACAGGTGCAAAACAACAAAAGAAAGAATACAAAGTGCGGCGAGCAAATCAATACAAAGATTTGAATCACAAGAATGGTAAAACTCACTCATAAAAAGTAGTCACTGAAGGGAAATACCAAGCACGAGTGAAACGATATAACAAGGGAAAAGCAAAAACCAATATAGCAACGATTCACAATATTCAAGTCATCAATAAGAAACCAATCATCCCAGCAAGGGAAACAACAATAACCAATCCTGCCTAAACAATCAGCTAAACCTAAGTAGCACTTAAGGGAAAAATCATATAAATCACATTGTACGACTCACGGGCATGCTTGACAACAACGTATAGATATAAACAATTATAGGGCGAGACTATGCTAATTCTAGTCAAATAGGAAATTTATGAAGTAAGATATAGCACGACTGTATAAAAGATAAAGTCTTAAGTTAAGTCCAACTACAATCAAATAAGCAACAAGTAAAACTAAGCAAGAAATTTTTAATTTAAGCGGAAATAGATGAACTAGCAATCAGAACTCAGATATAACAAATACAACTTCATACACAGGGGATATAAGGACCTAAGAATTCTAAAAGGCCAACCTAGTTGCAAATAAGTCCGAGTACGCACTCGTCACCTTGCATACGCGGGCTACAATCAACATAGAAGACTTAAATCCTAAGGGGTAGTTCCCCCACACAAGGTTAGGCAAGATACTTACCTCAACCGCTCAGACCAAACTTGAAATCACGTTCTTGCAACGGGTATCCGACTCCGAATGGCCCAAATCTATTCAATTTGATTACATAATGTAAATATCACTTTAAGGAAATCAAAATAGCTAATAAGTTCAAAGATAATATGGGAAATTAGGAAAATTGCCCAAAAAGTTTCCCTGGCCCATGTCTCGGAAATGAGTGAAAGTTACAAATTTAAAACACCCATCCACTCACGAACTCACTCGAACAAGAATCATCAAAAACCGACTCCAAAATCTTATAGATTTCTATTTGGGGAAATCTTTTCCCATTTTCATGATTTTTCACCTAAATTCCTTGATTGCATGGAAGAAATTGATATAGATTAATGATATACAAAGGAAATAATGTTAGGAATTGTTACCTATGAAGCCTTTACTCAAAACCCACTCCGAATCGCCTACACCGAAGCTCCAAATTGTTTTGAAAGATATGAAATTCCGAAATGGATATAAACTGCCCAGCGATTTCCGCACCTTCACCCATTGGACCGCACCTGCGAAAACCCATCCACTCTTGCGAGAATTGGTTTACCTTTACCAACCCGCACTTACGATCCCCTATTCCGCACCTTCATGTCCGCACCTTTGGAAAATCCATCACAGGTGCGAGACACTAGAACCAACAATGGTTCAGTTGCTTCCAAGTTCCAAAAAGATCACCCGTTGAGCATCCGAAACATCCCCGAGGACCCCGGGACCTCGACCAAACTTACCAACCAGAACTAATACCTTGTATAAACTTAGTCGAGCCTCCAAAACACATCACATAACCTCACAATCACCAAATATACATGAGTTCAAGCCTAAGGAGTTATGAAATTTCCAAAATCCACAACCAGCACCGAAATACGTCAAAACTAGTCCGAATGACCTAAACTTTTACACACAGGTCACAAATCACACAACGAACTCTCGGAATTCCGTCCCGATCCTGATATCAAGATTTTACCTTTCGACCGAAATCGCCAAAAATCTAACTTTCGCCGAATTACTTAAAATTACTCTACGGACCTCTAAAACCAATTCCGAACGCGCGCCTAAGTCCAAAATCATCATATGAAGCTGTTGGCTTTAACCAAAACTCATTCCAAGGCCGTTTACACAAAAGTCAAACCTCTGGTCAACTTCCATCACTTAAGCTTCAAAAATTGAAATTTTCCTCCCAATTCGACTCCGGATTATCCGGTAACTGAATCCAACCACGTACGCAGGTCGGTATACACAAAGTGAAGCTATTCAAGACCTTATCCCACCAAACAGAGCTTAATTTCTCAAAACGACCGGTTGGGTCGGTACATTCTCCCCCTCTTAAAACAAGCATTCGTTCTTGAACGTGCCAAGATTCGCCCTGAACTCATCCAATCACTGATTGCACACTTACAACACACACCCGTAGGTTACCCCACGTCACCCCAACCTACATAATCCTGATGGCACAATTACAACAACAATATATCCTTCCCATCATCACTGATAAGCCTCACACCTCAATTCATCACCTTCTACTCATTTCCAAATGACCCAATTCTAAATCCATATCCGGCATTAGCCTCAACGAGATGCATTAACTCAGGACTATACACATAAGGCATGACCATCCAATATAGCACATCACACATAGGCTCATAATAACAATTTTGATCACAATGGCTGCCCGAAATCAACTCAGCAATGGATATTTACCTCACATCTAAAAAGAACTCGGCTTCCAACCAATAATACTGATAATGATGCAATAAAAATAAAGACCTCATCATTAGACACCCGAAACATCGAGCCACAACTAACAACACCGGGCACACATCTCTCAAGCTAAACTAAAGAAGCACATAACAAAATGACTAAATATGAGAATAGAAACATATAAAGGGACTATCAAACAAGCCCATAGGCATAACTCTCTGTCTATACTGACTTAAAGGAGCAATATAACAAGGGAGAAACAAGGCATATGAATCGAATCACAAGGATCCCATTCTGATATAACTTCCACCGCGGTACTCAGCCTGGTCCAAACATATCAAATCACAAAAGATCACGAGGGTATCACCCTCAACTCTATATCACATGCGGAATATATACCATACTAATTTAAATCTCCCTATAAATCATCTCAGCTAACAAAATCGTAACGCTCACATAACTCACATCTCAATGGGGTATCAAATCACACCTCGTAAACAAAATACTTAGGAAAAAATCAAATAAAGATCACCATGATGAACAACAAGAACACACTTCTAGTCTCACCCCTCTAATTGATGAATAAACAACGGTAGACATGGGTTACCACTCATAAAATCTCCCAACAGGAGTAAGCATGAAAAATAGAGTGCAAAACATGAAACTCTCTTATCATTAAAGCAACAAATAATGGAAACTCGTCCCGACCAGCAGAACTATAATGAGATACAAATGGTGCCCCTCTGTAACACATCAAAATATACCCATATGATAATAACTAGCACAATAGCCTTCAGCCCTCTATATGAAGCACATCAATGGGCCGGGCCTCCCCCTCTTGAGAGCCCTCTACTCACCTGAATGCCTTGCTGTAACACATCTGCCTGGAGCCTGGGACAATCTTTTACCCTGTGAATGGTATCTCCACACTCAAAACAACCTCTCTGCTGGCACGGTTTTGGAAACTGTACGATACGAGTACTCTGAGACCCACGAGTACCTGAAACCCCATGCAAAGCCGGTAATGAAAACTGAGCTGGCTGACCCACAAAACCTTTACCATGTCACACCGTGCCTCCAAAATAAGGACCAGCAGATCTCCCCGGTCTATGAGGCCTCCTCGTCTCCCTGGACTCTCTCTCCTGATATCGTTTGTTCTCTCACTCCCGGCCCCACATGCCCTCTAATCGGCGAGCGATCCCTACCACCTGCTGAAACAAAACATACGACTCCAACTCTTGATCCATGGTGAACCGAATATCATGCCTGAGCCCTTCATTGAATCTATAGACTCTCCCTCTAACTGTAGCGACAAAGGCAGGTGCATGCCTGGCCAAATTGCTGAATCTGATGGTATACTCTAATACTGACATAGTGCCCTGGCGCAACTGCTCAAACTTCGTGCGCCGTGCATCCTAAAGGCACTGGGATACAAACTCTCTCAAGAACATCTCTGAAATCTGACTCCACGTAAGTGAAGCTGACTCGGCCGGGCTACCCAACTCACATGCCGGCCACCACTGATAAGCCACTCCCTGAAGCTGGAACGTAGTAAAAGCAACCCCACTTGTCTCAACAATATCCAAAGTGCGGAGGATGCTATGGAACTCCTCTAGAAAACCCTGTGCACTCTCTGATGCCAATCCGCTGAATGTAGGAGGGTTATGTCTCTTGAACCTTTCAAATCTAAGCTGCTCTCCCTTAGATGTTGTTGCTCTGACCATGAGCTGAACTGGAACCACAGACTGTGTCACTATGACACCTGGACCCTGACTAACATGAACTCGCTACTCTGTAGTGTGGACGCTGGGTGTCTGGGCTCCTCCCTCGGTCGGTGAAGTAACTGGTGCAACCTGGAATAACCCCACCTGAGCCAATGTACCAAACATGCTCAGGAACTGTGCTAAAGTCTTCTAAAGGCTGGGGGGTAACAACAGGTGCCTCCAGTGCCTGCCCCCCAACTGGAACTGCTGGTGGCTCCTCAACGGCCACTCAGGTATGTGGCCTAACTACGGCACTTGCTCCTCGTCGACCTCGGCCTCTACTCTTAGCGACATCTGATTTGGGGGTAACATCATCAGGAACCGCAGCTCGTGTTCTCACCATCTGTGAGAGAATAGAATGATAATTTCAAACTTCAAGGTCAATGAACTCGCACGATAGGAATGAAAGAAATGAAATTTTCCTACTAGTTCGGTAGCCTCTTGAAGATAAGTACAGACGTCTCCGTACCGATCCGCAAGACTCTACTAAACCCGCTTATGACTCATAGCACCTATGAACCTAACGCTCTGATACCAACCTGTAACGACCCAAATTTCCCTCTGTTAGGTATCGTGATGGCACCTAGTCTTATGGACTAGGTAAGCCTAATATTCACGGAACGACAACAATAATAAATAGAATCTAATATTTACCTGAAATAACAATTCTTTACACATTGTATATTCCCAAAACCCGGAAGTACAAGTCATAAACTTTAAAGGAATTACACTAAAACTCCTAAAAATACCACTGTTCAGAAATAAGTACAACAATGCAAACAAGAAAAAGTATAAGATGGTGACTCCGAAACCGCGAACGCTGGAGAGTTTTTACCTTGAGTCTCCACAACAGCAACCGCGCTACTAACAATCAATTGGACGGTTATGCGAAAACCTAGAATCTGCACAAAAAAATGCAGAAGATTAGTATGAGCACACCACAACGGTGCCCAGTAAGTATCAAGACTAACCTCGGTGAAGTAGTGACGAGGACTAGTCAAGACACCACTAGTCTAATAAATTAAACAGCCATCAATATAGAAATGGCAGAATATGACATCTATCTAGTGACAACACAATATAGCAATTAACAAAAAAATTTACAAGGCAGAAGAAAATGCAGCAACAACGCAATAATACACAGAAATGATAGACAAAAATACAAGCCAGAACTGGAATACCACAACACAATAAGAACACCAGTAACTCAGCACCACATTAGTATTCCACATCAGGCCTTAGAAACAACCCACTAAATTGGTCAACCTTCGAGTGAAAACCTTTAAATCGTAAGTTTATATTGAAAGCTTTGAATATAATTTTTTCGAAATAGAGAATTTCCTTTGAAACATATTTTCTCCGGATACATACATACACATATACATATATACATACACATATACATATATATATATATATATACATATATATATATATATATATATATATATATATATATATATATATATATATATATATATATATATATATATATATATATATATATATATGAACCCGCTCTTGGTTCATGGTGGAATCCATTGAATGCGTTGGTAAAGCACGGGATTACGGCCGAAAGGCGGAGGTTTCCGCTAGGCGAAGGAGCTCACAAAATATCCTAACTCTCTATGGGAAAGAAGAAAGGGCGCATTTGCTGCGCGAAAGCCGGTCTTACCTTCTATTATATTAGTAAAGGGCCTTTAGGCTTGACTAATAAGATATATAGGGCTTTTCCCTTTACTAGTAAGAGGCAAAGATCATCAGCTTTTAGTCATCTATCTCGCTACCTACTCCTTTTGCAAAAATTCTTTGGGGATAAGATCATACTCGAGAAATAGTGTAGATCAAAAATGATGAATGGTATTGTGGCATTCCACTCCCCGCCAATGCGGAAGGATGCCCTCGAAAAGAATGGAACACTGTTTCGCTCTGTTGGATGCGTCGTATCCCGTATAACAAACGAGCTCTTTACCCTCAAATTCAAACATGTGGGCGCAAAATGCTATCCTACTTTATTGTTACGTAGCAATAGAAGCCTGCTTATGCTGCTTCGGCGGCGCTTTTTCGCCTTCTCTTCGCTCTGGACAGGAGCGCTAGGCCGATAACGCAGAAGTACCCCCGCTTCGTGTATATAATGAAATTTTGAAACAAGTGTGTGAAAAGGCTGAGAAATAAAATACGAAGAGGGGCAGGTAGACCGAGTAGGGGTTCGAATCTATCTCTTCGAAAGGGTTGAACACCGTGAAGTCCACCCTTTTAGCCTAGAGGAAATTTTTAAGCAACTTTGTGATGAATTAACGGATGGCGGGACAATGAGTGATGAACCTGTAGAAGTGGTAGCTATGGGTAAGAAGAGTCGTCGTCCCGATCATATACCCGCACTGAAAGCAATTAAGAAAATAAAAAGGAGCCCATTCATTGTTGCCGATATAGAGGCTGCTCTCCACGACGATGTTCATGTTCCTTGCGCAGTGGGGTTCTTAGTGGTTAAGCCGGGTGAAGATCTTTCTTCCAAGTCTGAATATTATATTGAAACATATTTCAGTGAAGATAACGATTTCTCAATATCAGATTTCAAAAAATGAAGTGAACGTATGATACTCGACTTTATTTACCTTTTTTCATTCCCCCCCTCAAAACTACAAATTAACAAACACTACTGGATTGACACGACAACAATACTATAACAGATATACTTACCGCCAAGAGAGAGCGAGACTGACCTACCCAAGAGAGAGAACGCAAGAGTGACTCCCCCTATCACTTAAAGTCCGAAAGAAAAAAATTTCCCACGGGCTTATTTACCAAGCTCGGGACTAGAGGAGCATTTTTGGAATTTGAGGTATCGCTTGTAATGTAATAAGGATGAAGTCTCATTCNATATATATATATATATATATATATATATATATATATATATATATATATATATATATATATAGATATCGAAAAGAGAAATCTTTAAAACATAATTTCCTTCAAAATACATGATTTCAAAATATACTTTCCCAATACATGACTTCCAAATATCATTTTCTGCAAGACAAATTTCGGACATAATTTTCTTCAAGGAAAATACTTTTTCAGCAATACTTTTCAATCAAAATCTTTCGATCATAATCTCCTCAGGGTAAATCTACCGGAACTCAGAATTTGTCATGCAATACAGGGGGGAAAGCTCCTGGAATCTCATATCTAGTCCCAATTTAAATATGCAATGCAGTACAGGGGGAAATCTCCCAGAATCTCGTCTGTAGTTCCAACTTAAATATGCAATGCAGTACAGGGAGAAATCTCCCGGAATCTCGTCCGTAGTCCCAATTTAAATATGCAATGCAGTACAGAGGGAAAGCTCTCGGAATCTCCTCTGTAGTCCCAATTTAAATATGCAATGCAGTACAGGGGGAAAGCTCTCGGAATCTTGTATGTAGCCCAAATTTAAATATGTAATACAGTGTAGGGGAAAACAACCAGAATGCAACAGAAACAACACACATTGCCACAACAGGCGCAAAACAACAAAAGATAGAATACAAAGTGCGGCGAGCAAATCAATACAAATACTTGAATCACAAGAATGGTAAAACTTACTCATAAGAAGTAGTCACTGAAGGGAAATACCAAGCAGGAGTAAAACAATATAACGAGGGGAAAACAAAAACCAATATAGCAACGATTCACAAAATTCAAGTCATCAATAAGAAACCAATCATCCCGGCAAAGGAAACAACTATAACCAATCCTGCCTAAACAATCAGCTAAACCTAAGTAGCACTTAAGGGAAAAATCATAAAAATCACAATGTACGACTCACGGCCATGCTTGACACTAACGAATAGATATAAACAATTATAGGGCGAGACTATGCTAATTCTAGTCAAATAGGCAATTTATGATGGAAGATATAGCACGACTGTAGAAAAGATAAAGTCTTCAGTTAAGTCAAATTACAATCAAATAAGCAACAAGGAAAACTAAGCAAGAAATTTCTAATTTAAGCGGAAAGAGATGAACTAGCAATCGGAACTCAGATATAACAAATGCAAATTCATACACAGGGGATATAAGGACCTAAGAATCCTAAAAGGTCAACTTAGTTGCAAATAAGTCCGAGCACGCACTCGTCACCTCGGGTACGCGGGCTACAATCAACATAGAAGACTCAAATCCTAAGGGGCAGTTCCCCCACAGATGGTTAGGCAAGATACCTACCTCAACTGCTCGGACCAAACATGAAATCACGTTCTTGCCATGGGTATCCGACTCCGAATGGACCAAATCTATTCAATTCGATTACATAATGTAAATATCACTTTAAGGAAATCGAAATAACTAATAAGTTCAAAGCTAATACGCGAAAGTAGGAAAAAATGCACAAAAAGTCCCCCAGGCCCACGTCTCAGAAATGAGTGAAAGTTACAAATTTAGAACACCCATTCACTCATGAACTCACTCGAACAAGAATCATCGAAAGCTGACTTCAAAATCTTATTAAATTCTCGGATTTCTAATTGGGGAAACTTCTTCCCATTTTCATGATTTTTCACCTAAATTCCTTGATTTCATGGAAGAAATTGATATAGATTAATGATATACAAAAGAAAATAAGGTTAGGAAGTGTTATCTATGAAGCCTTTCCTCAAAACCCACACTGAATCGCCTACACTCGAGCTCCAAATTATTTTAGAAGATATAAAATTCCAAGCCCTCAAAATGGATATAAACTGCCCAACGATTTCCGCACCTGCGCCCAATGGACCGCATCTGCGGAAACCCATCCGAACTTGCGAGAATTTGTTGACCTTGATCAACCCAAACCTATGAGCCCCTCTTCCGCACCTGCGTGTACGCACCTGTGGAAAATCCATCGCAGGTGCGAGACACCAGAACCAACATTGGTTCAGTTGCTTCCAAGTTCCAAAAATCACCCGTTGAGCATCCAAAACATCCCCGAGGATCCCTTGACCTCGACCAAA
Organism: Nicotiana paniculata; assembly: GCA_005239505.1. Lineage (NCBI taxonomy): Eukaryota > Viridiplantae > Streptophyta > Magnoliopsida > Solanales > Solanaceae > Nicotiana > Nicotiana paniculata. The sequence goes on along the minus strand of ML346828.1, from coordinate 8,986 downwards.
CTTACCAACCAATCCTAATACCTTTTCCAAACTTAGTCGTGCCTCCAAAAAACATCACATAACCTCACGATCACCAAATATACATGGATTCAAGCCTAAGGACTTATGAAATTTCCAAAATCCACAACCGGCACCGAAATACGTCAAAACTAGTCCAAATGACCTCAAATTTTACACACAGGTCACAAATGACACAACGGACCTACAGCCACGCTCGAAAATCCATTCTGAGCTAGATATCAAGATTTCACCTATCGGCCGAAATTGCCGAAAATCTAACTTCCGCCGAATTACTTCAAATTATTCTACGGACATCCAAAACCAATTCGGAACGCGCGCCTAAGTACAAAATCATCATATGAAGCTATTGTCATTAACCAAAACTCTTTTCGAGGCCGTTTACACAGAAGTCAAACCTTTGGTCAACTTTCCAACACTTATGCTTTAAAAATTGAAATTTTCCTCCCAATTCAACTCCGGATTATCCGGTAACTGAATCCAACCACGCACGCAGATCAGTATACACAAAGTGATGCTGTTCAAGAACTTATCCCACCGAATGGATCTTAATGTTTCAAAATAACACACCCCCAATGTGAGCACTGCCTAGGGTTCTTGAGACTCCTTCGAACTCTGACACATTGGGGCTGGTCTTCCAATCTTTTACAAACTGTTGTTCTGAGTAAGGTTCTGCTGTGGGCATTGCCCAGGGTCCCTGAGGCCATTGCGAACTTTGACACATCAGAAGCCCAATTTTGTGTATCATGGATGTACCACCTGTATAATACATACTTGCTTTGCTTGAAGGCCTGGTTTCCAGGTTAATATCGTGCCTGCTAAAGCTCCCTATAGTGTAATGATATTTACTATGTAATTCATTCATATTGGGCTGTAATATTGTAATAATCTCTGTAATAACAGATATGAGGTTAGTAGTAAAAGCTGGGGGAGGGGGGAGGGTTTCTATATATCTTTGTTCAAGCCTGGGTAGAAATCCTGCCTATAGGTCCATTGTGTCGATTCCTTATGTGCATGCTACTATTTATTTATAGATCCGTCCTATAGGATTTCCTTCTAACTGTTTATTATTCTGAATTTTCATATTTTTGGCATGTTAGAGACACTGCCTATGGGTCCTTTATAATTCTGCATTACAATCCATGTTCATAGGATCAACACATATTTCCAATCTCAATGTGCATTAGTGGTCATGTATATAGGATTCTATTTTTTTGAGCTAATAAACTTTCCTGGAAATTTGCTTTAAAAATTCTGCCCCAACGTGATTAATAGATATCATGCCTATAGGAAACAAAAAAATCAGTTTCAACCTAGATATCATGCCTAGAGGAATAAAAGGAATCAGTTTCAAAACCTAGAAATCATGTCTATAGGATTTAAACTAATAGATATCATGCCTATAGGAAACAAAAAAATCAGTTTCAACCTAGATATCATGCCTAGAGGAATAAAAGGAATCAGTTTCAAAACCTAGAAATCATGTCTATAGGATTTAAACTAATAGATATCATGCCTATAGGGTAAATCAATTGTAAATTTAGAAATCATGCTTGTAATGAGTTTCAACACTTAGAAATCATGCCTATAGGAGTTAACTAATTCTGCAAAAGCAGAAAGCATGCCTATAGGATCTAAAGAGATAAAAACCCGTCTGTTAAAATCAGTAACTCGTTATTATAGGTATATAATTAACAACTGTAGATACCATGCATATAGGATTCTATTCTGGTTATCACTTAGGCAAACCTGTAGGTTTTTTAAGAATTCTGGGCCTAAAACTGTGATCTCTTACTGCTTGAAATTTTCCCAGATTCAGAACTTAATATCGATAGGTCCAGATGCTCGCCTTACACAAACTGCTTCTCTACATCCTGTTTCTGCTCATCTATATATCCTGCCTATAGGATCCTAAATTAATGAAATTTGCTGATTGAACTGCGTGCATTTGTTGACTATTTGTGGAGGTTAACAGGAGCCTTTAGTTGCTCTTCTGTGACGGTCCTATTTGAACTTTGTTTGTCACCTAGATTTTTCTCATTTTAAGCAACCTAGGTCAGTCTAGAACCACCTTAAATAGAGGTCCTAAACACCTCCAGGACCATAGGTAAGGGACGGGTAGTGCACGCATAAGGCACGAATTAGAAGCTACTAGAACGCTTAAGTAACAACTGAAAGACAGTAATTGGGTAGTAAAGGAGATGATGACCTGTGCGCTAATACTATGTGTAGCACCCCACCTGGGGAAAGTTTACAAGTATTGCATGGAAATGATCCTATAGGCTAAAACACTTAGGACCCCTTTAATTTCTGTTTTAAAATAATAGTTGCCTAAATTTTTATTTTCCTTTAAAGACTAATTCGCTTAATTAAGTTCGGCCGGGATCCAGCGTTGTGGACCTCAAGGGGTGACTAACACCTTCCCCTCAAGGTAATTTCGAGCCCTTACCCAATCTCTGGTGATGCAAACTAATTTCATGAATTAATTACTCTAGGTGCCCTAACACACCTTAATCCGTTAGGTGGAGACTCTTAAAATCCCATATCCCATCCCAAAGGAAAGGAGTTGTCTCAAAAATGTCGAAACCTCGATTTTGCGCGAGAAAAAGGGGTGGCGACAACAGGTAAGTTTGAAAACTGTGATTTTTCCAAAACAATCTTTTCAACAAGGAGTAAGAAGTTTCATTTTATTTCCCGATAACAAGTATAATATCCCTCTCTATGCCCACATATCAATGTATAATGATTCATGAATGACGTGAAACCACATAGCATGAGGAAAAATGCATCTTTATGCATGTATGTCATGTGTGCTTGCAATGCCACGTATTTCAGTGATGAATCATGTACTCACACTCTCAGAGTACTCAATCTCACTGTCTCACATTTTCCACTCATCACGCTCAACAACTTGGTACTGTATATGGCCCATACGGCCCAGGGAAGATCCATCCCATAGTATATACATCACTGACCATCATTCACTCAGTACCGAGGAAAAGCCAATCCGATCCCATGGAGAAGATCCATCTCCAGGTATATAAATGCTTCGGACAGAATTCATTTCCAGGGAAGATCCATCCCTCAATATAATCAACCGCGCTCACTGGGGGTGTACAGACTCCGGAGGGGCTCCTACAGCCCAAGCTCTATCATAAGCAAGATCCAGGCATAAATTAATATAACATGTTGCGGCATGCAGGCCGATCCCATAACTGCCACTCATAATCAGGCTCTCAGCCTCACTCAGCCATCAACCTCTCCAGTCTCTCTCTCGGGCTAACAATGTCATGGAACTAGCCCGACAACAATGATATGATGTATCAATAAAAAAAATTGAGCCTGAGATATGATATGAATTCATGAATATGACAGAGTACAAAATATCAATGAAATCAGTGGGATGACAGCAAGAAACGATTACTATGGGTCCAAACAATATCAACATAGAGCCTATACATGATATTTAGCATGATTGACAGCTAAGTTACTTTATCACATGGTGAAAACATAGTTATCAACAAAAGTAGGGCCACTATACAGTGCCATGGGAAATACAGAGACCCAATTCACAGGGTTCGCACCCACACGCCTGTCACCTCAAACCAAATCACATGACACGTATGCGGGGTTTCATACCCTCATCACTAAATTTAGAAGAGTTACTTACCTCGAACGAGCCAATGCCAATGTCGATCAAGCCAAGCAAAACACCAAAGATACCATCACGCGCGTCCCGACATCCAAACGACTCGAAACTAACCACAAACAAAACCAGTCCCAATCAGAAAAGATCAATCTTGAATCAAAAACTCGAAATCAGCCCAAAAGCCTAACCCGGGCCCATACCTCGGAACCTGACAAAACTCACAAAATATGACAACCAATTTAATTACGAGTCCAACCATACTAGTTTCACTCAAATTCGACTCCAAATCGGTGTTCAAAACTCAAAAATTCATATTATGAAACTTTAGGCCAAAACTCCCAATTTCCTCTTTAGAAATCATTAACTAAAAGCCAAAATCGAAGATAGATTCGTGGAATATAATTAAAATCGAGTAGAGAACACTTACCTCATGTCACAACCCAAAAACCACTAGTCGTGATGGCACCTAAGTCAATCCGCTAGGTAAGCCAACTAACAGAAAATACAATCCAAAAGAGATTATAGGAAAATAGTAAAGAATTAGCTGAAAATTTACAAATTTACCCAAGACATGGTAGTATGAATGACGAGCTTCTAAGATTTTGAATTTCAAAACTGATACAAATAAATACACGTTCAAGGTGACATAAACAGATTAGCAATAACCTAAGCTACCATGGATAAGTGGAAGCTATATCCAAACGCACGAACATCTTCCGAATCAACATCTGACATCACCAGCAGCTCCGCTTCAAAATCTGCACAAAATGTGCAGAAGTGCAGTATCAGTACAACCGACCACATGTACTGGTTAGTATTTTGTCTAACCTCATTGAAGTAGTGACGATGCTTTTAGTTGAAATATGATATTTGTTATAACCTGTACATTAGACTAACAGTATAGGCAGTTCAAAACATAATAGACAAAAGTACCGTATACAACTCTGTGAGACATTCAACAATTACTAAAAGGAATTATAGTAGAAGATTTACAATCTTTCCTGATATAAGAAGTGTATCCAAGATATCAAGTCACATGGCACGATAACACCCCTCATGCTTCTATCTCATCCTCACCATATATAAATAAATGTATGTAACAAATCAATTACCACGACAACAGCCTTCGTGCGTTCAACTCATCCTTCCAAATGTACGTATAACAAAACCAACTATATGACAAAAACACGATAACATGAATTACAAAGTAGGAAATACGCGAGTAACAACAATGGACTAGGATATACATGTGGGCAATAGTAAAGAACTAAACGGAAAGCACATGAGTAATAACAACAATTAGAAAGTAAAGGATATCAACATCAATTAACTAGAATATTGGAGGCCTAAGTACCAATATGAAAAATAAGAAGGAAACCCATGATCTTTACAAGTTAACAAGTAAGGGCGTTTATGACTTGAATGACAGAATGCTTAAACTAGAGTGTGACGGAATAGGTATGACATGAGTATAATTTTAAAAGCAGGAAATAGGCATAACATAGGCATGTTAAGCAAGTAAAAGACATGGACAATGCAACAACAATTGAGATAGAGTTGAAGTATCGGACAATAACAACATATCACACAAAATATATAATTTTGACAATAACAACTCAAGGTAAAGGCGGAAATGTATACATGGAAAACAGATTACATATCATAATGCATGTCCCTCATCCTCACCTGCACGGCACCCTTCGTGCCATACTGTCATAATATTAAAAGCATAACAATATGAATGAAATGGCACGACATCACCCTTCGTGCTTTTACTCTCACATGATATGGCACGGTATCACCCTTCCTGCTTTACACTCTTCCCTCACATGATAATGTATATGAAATGGCACGACATCTCCCTTCGTGCTTTACACTCTTCCTCACATGATAATGAATATAAAATGGAACGACATAACCCTTCGTGCTTTACAATTATGAGTCCAACCATACTAGTTTCGCTCAATTCCGACTCCAAATCGATGTTTAAAACTTAAAAATTCATATTATGAAACTTTAGGCCAAAACCCCCAATTTTCTCTTTAAAATTCATCAACCAAAAGCTAAAATCGAAGATAGATTCAAGGAATATAACTAAAACTGAGTATAGAATACTTACCCCAATTCATATGGTGAAAATCTCCTAAAAAATTTCTCAATTCCGAGCTCCCCAACTCAAAATATGTTAAATGAGAAAAACCCATATTTTAACATTGTTCTTCCTTATTTCTCATGCCAAATGATCTCGAAACTCACTTTTGATACCTCCAATGGATTCCTTGTGAATTCTAGTCAAGTTAGGCTCTTTAACCACTCCCTTTGCCCTTATATTTAAAGAGATATGTTGGTTTCAATATTTGAAAATAGTGTAGATTTTTAAATACGAAGTAAGTAGCAATTTCGTAATTAATCTAGAAAATCTGGCAACCCAATGCTTAGTAAAATGACCATAAACTCCTTATACGATGTCCAAATTTGACGATTCTTTTTATATGGATCCGTAATTACGATACAGATCTAATGCTTCAATAAAAGTAGAAATGGAGCTAATTTGCTTAATGTAGTACCATTTATGCTTGAAGAAATAACGTTGAAACATAAAAAAACGAGCGCAGCACAACCCAAACTTATCTGAAACTCACCCGAGCCTCTAGGGACCACATCCAAACATACCAACAAGTCCCATAACATAACAAAGACTTACTTGAGCCCTCAAAATACCGAGCGAAGTGCAGATACTCAAAACGACATGTCGAGTCGTCACATCCTCCACCACTTAAGCACACGTTCGTCATCGAACGTGCCAGGAGTCTTTCCAAAGCTACCGAATCACGGTGTAACCTTACTAAGCATAAACCCGGGGGTGATACTACATCACCCTGATCCACATAAACCTTCCAACATAACATAACTAGTGATCCTTATTTCGACCTTTGTCCTTAAACCTTAGAACTCAATCTCTAACTCGTAATTCATTACAAGACCCGAATCCCACATCTACACACTATACAAGTCTAGGTAAGCGGTATTAAATCATGACCATAACCCAAGATGTAATCACATGACATACCCCATCACTTCGACACTCATAGTAAGAACTACTGACCACCATTACTGCCCAAAAACAAATCTGGTGCCATATCCTATACTATTGAGTGTTGTTTTTCAGCTTTTGGATAAGGAATATTCCAAAGAAGATCCCATTCCCAAATTTCCTATAAATAGACACTCTTTCTAGAGAAAAAAAAATCTTTTTTTTGACACTCTTTGGAGATGTTGAAATACAGAATACTTCTCATTCAAAAAAAAAGAAAAAAAGAAAAGGAAAGTCATTATCAAAAATCTGATTTCTTTTAGAGGAATTGATTCTCAGTTTCCTTTGGGGGGTTTTTCTATTTTGGATTCTGATTCTTAGGAGTCCTAAGTATTTCTACTTAAGATTTCTGGGTTTGGTTATTGCTGAGTACTGGTTCTTTCTGGTCTTTTGTTGCTGTTGTTGTTGCTGATTTCTTTCGCTTTTACTGTTTGTTGTTCATACTTGACCTTTATTTGGTCAAGTCTCTTGCTGGATTTTCTTTCTCTTTAAAGGTATGTAATAGAGAACTTTATACAAAATTATTGAATTCAGCCTTCGTTTTAAACTTGTTGGTTCATGTTGTATTTTCTTCAAGAATATGTGAATCTTCTTCTTCCCCTTTCTCAATGTAGAAACTGAAGTAAAATTATCATTATCTAAGTGTATGCATGCAACTCTTGGAATCTGCTTGGTAGTGTGCTGAATTTCTGTTAATAAGCTTAATGTTTGATAGCTAGGTGGTAATTTCATATGTGTTTGGATTGCACTAGGGTAGATGAATCTGACCTTCCAATGGTCAAATTCACCCCATAATAGTGCACAAAATAGTAGTGTAGATGGCTGAAATTCACCCTTTAAAGGGTATACAACATTTAGTCAAAAGGGCTGTAGACTAAAGAATCTGAACTCTTATATGGTCTGATCCATTCTCTAAAAAGCCAAGAATAGTCAAAGTGTTCAAAGGAATGTTGTTTGAAGTATTGGTATGGTTGTTAGAAATGTCAAGTAAGTTTGTATCTCTGGGTTTGAATCAGACTCTCATTCATAGTCATATTCAAATCTAAGAAAAAATACATAAAACATGTTGCCTTTCTTCCTGCTGAATCTATAATTACTTATTAAAGGCTGGTTGTCCATCTAGGTGTGATTGCAACAACAAAATTATCTGTTAGAGGCTTCTGTGATTGATTCTATATCCCTGAAGTCATAATAGAGTCATTAGCTAGCATTAAAGGGGTAGTGAATCTGACCCTTTATAATGGTCAAATTCACCCCATATTTTAGATGCTTAGAGAGTAGTTTATCACCCTTCAAGGGTACAGAAATGAGGTAATCAACAAAGGCTCTAGAGTAGGGAATTTGAATCTCCCAAATGGTTAGGTTCACTCTCTCAACATGACTAAGTAATCAAAAATCAAGGAATAAGTATGGACTGAAGGTCCAAGGTATGGAAAATGACATTCTTGGAGTTGAGTTTGATCCCTTCATGGTATATTCACACCAAGCAAATACATGGATGATTCTGCCCTTTAGAACAGTTAAACATAAGCATTATCAGGATTAGGATTGACCTTCTCATGGTCAGTTGGGTTCTGATGGGTGCATAACACCTAATTAGTCAGGGTGTTCTACAAATTACAAAGGAGGGCTCAAATGTAGGGCCTTAAGGGAATCCAAAGTAGAAAAATTAGTCAAAATCTTCATTTTAGTTTTTCTTTCTTCTGGAAAATATGTCTTGATAGTAGTAGTCAAGTTGTAATTCATCTGTAATTTATTTTTAGAACTGTTGTAATAAAAGACTGAACATTATATTTATTCATGTTAGCAATCCTTTCTTTCAGTATGTATGTGTTCCTATCAATTTTAAAAAAAAGTGTGTAATTAGCTCCCGATCTGTTTTGAGTACACTGGACTCAAACATGGATATTCTGGACAGTTTAAATGGGCCAAGCCATTGATAATAGCCCGTCAGGGCTTGAAAAAGCTGGAGCACAATCCATTAGGCTTGAAAAAATGCGAAAAGCGCCCCTTAGCCTCAAGGTTGTTTATTCTAAAATTTAAATACAATGTTTTCGTACGTTAATCATTTGATTATTCAGATTTGATTGAAAAAGTCAAAAGCATCCTTTCTAAATCTTTTCTTACAATTCGCGTTCAAATTAACCTGCCCAAATGACCCCGTAAATACTTATTGAAATTCTGAAAATGACTACTTTTAGATCAAAGGAATTTTGAAGTATATA
>ML346827.1:403-11355 GCA_005239505.1 Nicotiana paniculata | reverse complement strand
GCATACGGGGCTGAAGTTCCCCAGTCAGCTCTAGAGCTGAAGTTTTGTCTTTGTAACTGAGGAACTTCAGCATACGGGGCTGAAGTTCCCCAGTTATAAAGACAAAAACTTCATCATACGGGGCTGAAGTTCCCCAGTTTACAAAGACAAAACTTCAGTGAAGTTCTCTAGAGCTGAAGTATTGTCTTTGTAACTGGGGAACTTCAGACCCGTATGTTGAAGTTGTTGTCTTTATAACTTGGGAACTTCAGCTCTAGAGCTGAAGTTTTCTCTTTGTAACTGGGGAACTTCAGCCCCGTATGCTGAAGTTTTGTCTTTATAACTGACGAACTTCAACTTAACTGATGAACTTCAGCTCAGCGAAGGAAAGAGAGCGGAAGTTATTTAAAAAGTGGGTACAAGTTAAAAGTTTTTAAAAAAACGGGTATAGGTTAAATGGGGGTGACCAAATAGGTTGCCCTGCGCAATTTTTACTATGTAGTCATTCTGATATTGGCATAAGGCGTGAAATCTTGAATCTTGAACTTATGCTTGAATTAATTAATACACTGTATAAACCAACCTGTTATGTGAAATTTCTCTTTCTGTCTTCTTCTTTTATTTAGTTTACATGTTTGGAAATATGAATTACTTAACTTTTTATCCAATGTATTTGCGTGTTTTTTCATTGTGTTTGCATTTGCGTGTTGTAGAGCAAATGAGGCATCAAAGAGAGGATGAGTGGTATTTCTTTACAGAAAGAAGGTACAGAAAAGGGGGAAGACCAATTCGGTCAGTTCCAAATATAGGCTATTGGAAGGCCACCGGAGCTGATTTAGAGGTCAAGGACGATGGTCTCACCGTTGGAAACAAACTGGCACTTGATTTTCACGAAGGAGATCATGCAAAATCAAGAAAAACCATTTGGAAAATGCATGAGTACCGCATACCAAGTGCGCCTGATCCAGACGTAAGAATTAATTTATCTTTCTATCTTACCTCTGTAATCTGGCCTTTCCTCAGTATGTTGAAGATATGTTACTGATTATGTATGATGAAGAACCTACTAAATATTGGGGAAGATAATCTCTATCTGTTGCATATATATTATCAAGTGCAAAGCCAGACTTATTGACATTGGCGGTATTCAGTTTTTTTCTTGAACTATTTATTTGTTTCAAACACTACTCTTCTTTATCAACATGCATTTGTTTCAACACCTAATCCCTTGCTAGGTTAGGTGAATAATTGGTTAAAGTTTTTGTCACTTCTAACTGACTTTTAGCTTTGTAAGTCAATTTTTGTGGTTGTTGGCAGAGTGCGTATTGTGTAAAATATACAGAAACAGAAAAGATAAGAGCAAAAACAAACAAGAAGATGAAGGCACTCAAGAGGACCCTAATCAACAACAGCACCGGAAGCATGCAACAATGGAGGAAGAAAACAATGTAGGCGACAAGAGGAAGAGGGACTATATTACAGCAATTCAGGAGAGGAAGAAGTCTCCGAATCACCTTGTTGTGGATGAGGCAATCGATGATGACAACTCATTTGTCTATCTCCCCTCTGAGACCATGCAGAAGCTTCAGCTTTTTCAGGACAACACAATCTTGATAAAGGGAAAGAAAAGAAATTATACAATCTGCTTTGCCGTGCTGATGAAACCAGCTATGATAAAGAGCCTATCGATTTGAATTTGCCTCCTCCTCAGCAGGAGCAAAAGATTAGAATGAACGAGGTTGTCAGAAATAACCTTAGGGTTCGGCTTGGTGATATTATCTCTGTGCATAAGTGTCCTGATGTCAACTATGGGAAGCGTGTGCACGTTCTTCCCATTGATGAGGAAGGGTGATGTATTTCCTGTAAGAAAAGGAGGCGTAGAGTTCAAGGTTGTTGAGACCGATCCTCCGGAATATTGTGTTGTCGGCCCACATACTGAGATATTTTGTGAGGGTGATCCAGTGAGCAGATTTGACGGGGAGATACTTTCTGGTATTCTGGATGAAGATGAGCGCCTTGAGGTTCTTCGGATTTGTGCAAACAAGTTCCAGCTTGCTGAAGATGTTGATCTGGGAAAAGTGGTCAAAGACACGCACGGTTATACTGGCGCAAACTTGGTAGCTTTGTGCACTGAGGCTGTACAACACAGCTCGAAGTGTCAAATAGATAATCTGCAAAATGAATTCACTGATGCAGCTGTATCGAAGTTCATGCCGCTTGTGATTAATGAGCACTTTCAAAGTGCCCTTAGAACAACCAAGCCGTCTGCCTTGAGTGAATCTGTAATTCTGAATTACTATACAAAACTATTTTTTTTTTCCTGATGCCGCACATTATCCATATGAATCTAATTTATTCACGTATGTGTGAACAGGTTGTTGGAGGCATTGAGGATGAAATGACAGCGTCTTGATGGTGATCATTCGCAGATAACAAGAGTAGTCAGTATGTAAACAATAGAACTGATCAGCTCCTAGATAGATAAATACAAATAGATATATTCTTTTCTTGAAATGAACTAAAGTTGAATTTCAAATCAACCTTTTGCTGGTGTTGGCTGTGCTAAAGTTGACTTCAGCATTATACACCCACAAGGCCATCCTTTCCATATACAATGTACGTATAATACTTTCTTTTACTCCGTATATTACAGCGTCTTTCTATACTTCTTTTGTCGGGAATTCACAATACTTGTCCTAAATTTGTGTTCATTTTCTTACGGAGAAATTTATTCTTTTCATAAATCAGTTTAGCGTTGATACTTTAGCATTAAAAGGCTTTATTTAGGACTTACTTCTGTGGTGAATTTTTTTTAAAATTATACAGTAGTTGTTCTGTACATATATACATACATATAAGGTTGTTAACTGGATATATATTCGTCCGGAGACGTGGAAAACACCTTGCTGTTTAGCTGATTTGGCATAAGAGGCGGATCTCATAATTGAACTTTAATATATATATATTAGTTGAGTCAAAAATGTTAGGTTTAATTGACCCCGTAGCTTTAGATGTACATTCCGGTTGAATCCATAGCTTTAGATGTACATCCGACCTTGTTTGACATGCCTACTTGTCTTTTTGGTCATATTTTATAGGTTTTCAAGTCATATTTAATTTTTGAGTAATCACCCATCAGTTTAGTGATTTTAAAGTGATAAAATAAGTTAATTATTTAATGATTTTTGAAAAAATAATCTTAAATTGGATGATCATTTGATAAATTAACTCTTAAGATCATCGTTCACTTTTTATTTGATAACAGAGATAAACAAATTTCAGACTATAAAAGGAAATTTATTCATTGAGTGATGGACTTAAGATTTTACAGTCTTATGTTTTGATGATCTAACAACCAATTCAGGGACCTGATCCCTTGGTGTTTCCCTGACAGAAGTACAAGTCAATTCGTCAGCTGGAAAGTAACTGCAGAAAGTGATTGCCTGCAACTGTGCACGCTACAGTGCAAAAACAGTGTAGCAGTCACTTCCCATTGGGAAGAGCCCTGTACCAACCAAGTATGGATATCATCCTTGTGATGTCATTGAAGTATAATAACATGGAGTAGGACAACAAATATTCACTTGAGCATTTAGTTATATTCTCTCAAGCATTGAAGATCTCATCTAGCATTGAAGTTACAAGTGTGTCAAGAACACGAAGACAATTCCAATACGGACCAGTCCCATTATGAGTTTATGTGTGTCTTTAGTTGAGTTGTAATCTTGTATTAGTTCTTCATTGTAATTCCTATCTTGCTTTCTTAGAAGATCTGTTTTTGGAAACCCTTTGTAAAACATAAACCCGCTGAGTTTGTGTTGTGACTAGAGTTAGTCATAGGTTGAAGTCTTTGTAATTAGTAAGTTGCAAAGTGGCTTGTAGTAGGTGTACTACAAGTCAGAGATATTGAAGTCTTTGTAATAGAGTCATTACAAAGTGTAGTTGCAAGTTAGTGAAGTTGAAAACCTGCCAGTGTAGATCGTGGTTTTTGTCTTCTTGAGTTGAGATTTTTTCACGTAAAAATCCTGTGTCTTATTTACTTACTGCTTTAGTAGTTAGCACTGTGGAAACTGATATAAGATCAGGTCTCTATACAGTTTGGTGGACTCGTATAAACTATCATAGAGTTTTATTATCCGTACTGACCGTCGATGTCTCGATGATAATTTAGGCCATTTTGTTAATTCCTTTGTTTATGATTCATGAAACTAGCGGTTTCAGGTGTAGGTTTATCTTCAACTTAAGTAGTCTTTAAACAGAAGCAATTTTAAGTTCCCAATTTAAGAGATGCATCGTAGGATGTAGATCCAAAAGAGAGGACTTAGGTTTTCTAACGGGATGGGCGAGCCTATCCAATCCACATACTTTAAAGGCAAAAAGGGAATCCCACGATGATGTAGAATTATTGATTTTGATTGGTAAAAAAGTGCTGATAAATCGTTTTTTTATTAGAATAATTAGAATATTCTTAAAACTTACAAAATATTATAAATTTAGATTTTTCTTTTTGTAAAGAAAAGGGTGAACAACGAACGAAGAGAAAGTTATAAAATTTATTTTGGGAAAGGTATTTTGTGAATTAAAAAAATATTATTAAGGATAAACTAGTAAAAGTTTTGGTCAAAAGTGTTTATAAGTGGCCAACTTATGACTTATGGCTGATTTTAGCTTATAATTACTTGACTTATAAGTACTTTGGGTGTTTACCAAATGTTTAAATACGCAAAAAAAATACTTATAAATCAGTTTGGCTAATTTATAAGCTTAGCCAAATATCCTATATATGAATTCCCAAGATCAATCATTTCTACCTTAAATTTATTTAGTACTGAAGAGATAACATTTCTGTAATATCAAAAATGAAAAAACAACTACGACATCCAAGAACGAAAAAAATAAAAATCAAACGTATATGGAAAATATACATATGAAAAAAATAGAACAGAAAAGCAAATCCAAATAAATAAATATTATCTACCTTCTTATAGTTATATAATGACATAGTTCTTAGGAACAATTCTCTCATTTGATTCGAGCGGAAAAAGAAAATTTGTCGCCGAGGAGGAGAAGTTAATGTTAGGAAATAATATCTCGTCCACGAATAATATCTACGGTAAATAACGATAAAATAAGAGAGTACGGTACCAAAACTTTAACGAGGTAAAATACAATATTCGAATGAAGCAATATAATACCACTATAATTTTATAATTTGATAGTGTCAAGAGACTATTACAATTTCGAAATAAATGATACCCTTTATTTTAAGCACCTCACTATGATATTAATCTCACTCTCTATTTATCTCACAGATTATAACCTGCGAATTACTCTCTCTACGCTCTATTATGCTCTATCTAATCTTAGTTTATTTAAATGAGAAGCTGAAGGTCCCCTTTATAGGAAAAGTTGCGTCCCTCCAACCAATAAGAATGGTTGGTTTTACAACAATTTGCAATTGCATGTTGAAATGACCTGACACCAAAAGTGGTTACCAAAACAAGTTTTCACTTCTAATTCTTTTTCATTTATTTTATTCAACATGGCCCCACAAATCTCCCCCTCTTCGTTTTAAGTCTTGATCTCATCTTCAAACTTGAACGGCTTTGTGAAAATATCCGTAACTTGATCTTGAGACTTCATATATTTGAGTTCTACTTCTTTCTTGACAGTACATTCTCTGACGAAATGATACCTTATGTCGATATGCTTGCTTCAATCATGATACACCAGATTCTTTGCAAGTGCTTGTGCGGATTTGTTGTCAATACAAATCTCTGTAGCTTCAATTTGTGCTAAATTGAGTCCCTTCAACAATTTTCTCAACTAAATAGCATGACGCGTATTGGAGATTGCTACTATATATTCAGCTTCACAAGTCGAGAGAGTAACAATTGATTGTTTCTTTGAACTCCTGGAAATAAAAAAATCACCGAAGAAAAATACAAAGCCAGTTGTGCTTTTTCTATCATCAATATCTCCCGCTTAATCATTATCACAATATCTTACAAGGTTGAAATTACTAGAAGAAGAATAAAATAGTCCAAAATCAATTGTACCTTTTAGGCAACGAAAATTCTTCTAGTGACTTTTAAGTGAGTGGAGGTAGGAGCTTCCATGAAACGACTTACTACCCCAATTGCAAAGAGTATATCTGGCCTGGTACAAGTCAAGTACCTCAAACTTCCCACAATAAAAAGTGAGATCCACTTTTTCTCCTTCATCAAACTTGGATAATTTTTTCCCACTCTCCATCCGCGTGTGCACAAAATTGCAATTGAGCATGTTGAAATTCTTCAATATCTCTTTTGTATAACTTTCTTGAGAGATAAATATTTCATTCTCCATCTGCTTTCTAGGCCCAAGTAGTATGACATGGGCCCTACGTCTATCATCTCGAACTCGCGGGATATATCTTTCTTAAAAGCTTCAAACAAACTTGGGTTGTTACCCATAAAAATAAGATCATCAACATAAAGACAAACATGCAAGATATCAATTTTCGTATGAACCTTAAGGTAAAGAGTATATTCATGGAAACAACGAGTAAACCCAATGTCTTGAAATACTTGTAGTTGCAATTATTCCATGCTCGTGGGGCTTGCTTCAATCCATATAATGCTTTCTTCAACTGCAATACTTTATCTTCATGATTTTTGACTACAACGCCCAATGGTTGTTCAACATAGACTTCTTCTTCAAGATAGCCATTCAAGAAGTCTGACTTTACGTCTAGTAGATGGATCTTCCATTTCATTTGCGCCGCCAAAGAGATCAGAAAACGAATAGTTTCCATGCAGGCAATAGGTGCATAGAATTCTTCGTAGTTAATGCCTTGTCTTTTCTTGTAGCCTTTAGCCACAAGTCATGCCTTGTATCTCTCCACCTCTCCATCAACATTATTCTTTGTCTTGTATACCCATTTTACTTCAATTGCTCGATGACCTTTGGAAGAGTTGTTAGCTCCCAAGTATTGTTCTTCTTTGTTGCCTTGATCTCTTTCCCCATGGCTTGTCTCCACCTTTTGTTTGTAATAACTTCGTCAAAGTTTATTGGTTCACTATCAGCAAAGAGATAATATAAAAAATTAAAATTAGTAACTTCTTCTGTGTCATCATAGAGATCTTGAATACTCCTCATCCTTTGCGGTTGTTCATTTGAACTTTGTTGAGAAGAAGGAGATGCAAGATTAATTGGTGATGCAGTGGAGTTGCATCTCGCACGAGTTCCACTGTCTCTACTTCTTCTTCATCACCAAAGTATGGAAGAAAATCATATGAAGTTTCTTCCCGAGCTTTTCAATTCCATGCCAATTCTTCATCAAATTCAACATCACGACTCACCACCGTCTTATTGCTGCTTAGGTTGTATAAATTTTAGCCTTTAGAACTCGTATCATAGCCAATTAACACATGCTTTACACTTTGATCATCAAGCTTCGCTCTCCCTTGCTGTAGCAGATGAGCATATGCTATGCTCCCAAAGATATTTAAGTGCTTGATACTTAATTTTCTTCCACTCCATGTTTCTTGAGGAGTTTGATCTCTAGAATTTCTTATAGGAGATCTATTGTTCAATTAAATAGCACAAGAAATAGCTTCGGCCCAAAGTTCTTTGGGAGTACTTTAGCTTTCAACATACATCTAGCCATATTAAGAATCGTTCCATTCTTTCTCTCTGCAACTCCATTTTGTTGGGGTGAATAAGGTACTGTTAGAGGGTGACAGATTCTATGAGACTGACAAAAGTCATTAAATACTTTTAAAGAAAATTCTCCTCATCTATCAGACCTTAAAGCTTTAGTTTCATAGCCATTTTTTTTCCCACAAGTTCTTTGAAATTTTTAAAAGCAACAATTGCTTCAGATTTTTTGTTCAAGAAATAAACCCAAGTCTTTCTACTAAAGTCATCAAAGAAGAGCAAAAAGTATTTACATTTACCAACGAAAGGTGGATTGATTGGCGCACACACATCAGTGGGAACAAGTTTGAGTGACTTGATTGCTCTTGGCATGGCCTCCTGCAGAAAACTCCTCCTTGCATGTTTTCCAAGAACACAAGTTTCACACATTTGATTGGAATGGTTGATTGAAAGTATCTCATGCACAATATTATTTTGTCCTATTGATTTGAGCACTTCAAAATTCAAGTGCCCAAATTTCATGTGCCAACACCATGATTCATCTTGCACATTAGCCTTAAAACACTTTGCATCAATTATCTTAAGATTTAAAGAAAATAATCTATTTTTTTTTCATATGCACTTTAGCAATTAGAATTCCACTTGAATCTCTAAGCTTAAGATGCATATTTTTCATGTGTATGTCATATCTCTTTTCAAGAAGTTGGCCCAAACTCAAAATAGTACCCAATAGTCAGCACACACGACCGATACACACGGTCCATAACAATAGAATCACCTAATAGTGTAGATACATGAACATGCATAACTAAAGAATCAAGAGGCGTATCCAAATAACGAGCAAAGTATGATGACACATATGAATAAGTGGAACTAGGGTCAAATAACACTGAAGCATCCCTGTGGAACACTGAAACAATACATGTGATCACCACGACGGAAGCAACTGCCTCTTGCCTGGTGGGAAATGCATAGAAATGGGCCTGACCACCGCCTGAACAGCCTCCCCCTCTAGGGAGACCTCATGACGACTGAGCCCCACCCCGAGCTAGTTGCACGGGTGGTGTAGCTGCTGATGCTGATATCATAGGCTGAGAGCTCTGCTGTGGGACCCTACTCAACTATCTGGGAAAATACTTCTTGAGATAACTCAAGTCGCCACACTCATATCAACCCCTCCTATAAGGCTGCTGACCATGATAGCCTGAAGAAATGCATGTGCAAACCTGATCAGATGGAGCACGGTAAGGACTCTATGCCGGTATAGCACTGAATGATGATTGAGCTGGGCGTGCACTGTAGGAACTGTGGCTAACTAAAGAAGCACGAGGAACATGACGAGCTTCCTGAATGGGTCTAGAAGGACGACCTCTGCTGTAATGGGACTGGCCTCTAGATGAGGCATTGTTGAAACCATCTAAACTATGGGGCCTCTTGGTCTCTCGCTCCTCATGCTCACGCCTGCGGACCTGCTCCAAGCTTCTAGCAATCTCAACCACCTGGTTAAACCTGGTATCTGTCGCAATCTCTCGAGCCATACTGTAACGCAAAACATAGTTGAGGCCATCAATGAACCTCATAATCTTCCCCCTCTCAGTGGGAACCAACCATATAACATGTTGTGCCAAATTTACAAATCTCATCTACTGGGTCACAATCATACTTTCTGGCATAAATTCTCAAACTCCTTATTCAACTCCTCTTTGCGAGTCTATGGAAAAAATTCTCTAAGAAGAGAACTAAGAACTCATGCCATGTAAGTGGTGCTACGTCAGCTGGCCTGCTCAACTCATAAGCCTGCCACTATATGTAAGCTGTCCCTACTAGCTAAAAAGTATTAAATGCAACCCCGCTGGTGTCCAAGATACCCGTTGTGCAAAGAATTCGCTGATACCGATCCAGAAAATCCTAAGCATCCTCTAACTCCCCTCCGCTAAACTCTGGAGGCTTAAGCTTCCCAAATTGCTCCAACTTGTTTTGCTCCTCGTCAACCATAGGTGGACCAACCTCAGCCCGGGTAGCAACAACCGGCTGAACTAGCAACACCCTTAGTGTCTAGTGACCCTGAGCTAGCTTCTCTAGACTACGGGCGGCAGGAGTCTAGGCACCTCCCCCAACCTGTGAGGTAGCTGGTGCAATTGAGATTGAAAACTCTTGAGTCAGGCTTGTGCACACAGTCAAAATCTAGGTCAAGGCCTCCTGAAGGCCAGGAATGACAATAGGCACTACTGGTGGCGGAGCTGGTCCCACCGACTCAAAGGTAGTTGGAATCTGCTCCTTAGCTGGAGCAATTGGTAGCTCCACATGTGCTGCTCTAGTTGTAGTGTGGGCCCCACCTCGGCCTAATTAGTGGTACCAGTGGCCATCCTCTGATCCGGCTGCATGTGTACTCACCATATATGAGAGAATAGAAGAGTCAAGGTTCAAACTTCGAAAATAAAAAATCCACACGACAAGCCTCTAGAAGATAAGTACAGACGTCTACGTACCGATCCGCAAGATTTTACTAAACTTTCTCATGACCCATAGTACCTATGAACCTTAGGCTCTGATACCAACTGGTCATGACCCTAAAACCCTAACTAGCCGTGATGGCGCCTAATACACTTGCTAGGCAAGCCAGACATAACAATAATGAACCATAATAGTAGAAATAACATAAGTCTAAATCCGTAACATAACATAATAGTACCAATACATGATAAATTCCCCAGAATTGGTAAATACAGAGTCATGAGCTTTAATAGAGTACAAGTTCAAAATGGACAAATATAATACCGTCTGAAATGAAGACCAGGATACATAAGAAAAGAGACGTAAAAGACTGCAATCGGGAATGCAGCTCTACCTTGTCTCTCAAAGACCATCTTAACAAGCAACTCCGTTACTGATGACTGGGTTCGACACCTGGATCTACATAATTAAGTGCAAAGTGTAGCATGAGTACAACCGATCCTACGTACTCAGCAAGTACCATAACTAAGTTCGGCGATATAAAAGAAGAAAGAACTATAAATAATACTTGCTATAACCTGTGCAGTTTCATAAGTTCGACAAGTATAGAACAATAATGTAATCAAGTCATAAAGCACAGAAAGTATCATCTGTTTGTATGTGCACAATTTCTCATGAACTCTACAGAGTCAATGCTCCAGCATATAAAGTTTATATTCAAATAAATCAGGTAGATAACACAGAAATTGCAAGTAAAGACGAAATGCAAAATCCAAACGGATACTAGCCAGATTTTCCTCAGAACTTCCAATACAGTACCAAACCAATGATCAATTATCTTCAATCTACGTGTACACCATTAAGATAGAATGCATAGT
>ML346824.1:128831-142972 GCA_005239505.1 Nicotiana paniculata | reverse complement strand
TCAATGAACACAATGACGAAGGAATCAAGATAAGGCTGAAACACGTTGTTCATCAATTGCATGTACGCAGTTGGGTCATTGGTCAGCCCAAACGACATAACCAAGAACTCATAATGACCATATCTGGTCCTGAAAGCAATCTTCGGAATGTCAGAATCCCGAATCCTCAACTGATGATACCCAGATCTCAAATCAATCTTGGAAAACACTCTGGCTCCCTGAAGCTGGTCAAACAAATCATCAATGCGGGGCAAGGGATACCGATTCTTCACCGTAACCATATTCAAGCCCCGGTTCTTCACCGTAACCGTATGCAACTACCGATAGTCAATACACATACGCATGGACCCATCCTTCTTCTTCACGAACAACACTGGTACACCCCAAGGTGACCCACTAGACCGAATGAACCCCTTATCCAGGATCTCTTGAAGCTGCTCCTTCAATTCCTTTAGCTCCGCTGGTGCCATACAATAAGACGGAATAGAAATAGTTTGAGTGCCTGACACCAAGTCAATACCAAAATCAATATCCCTGTCAGGTGGCATGCTTGGAAAGTCTGCAGGAAACACATCCGTAAAGTCACAGACCACAAGAACTGAATCAATAGCGGGAGTCTCACCACCGATATCCCTCACAAAAGCATAATAAGATAAACACCCTTTCTTAACCATGCGCTGAGCCTTCAGGTAAGAAATCACCCTGCTAGGCATATACTCGGAAGAACCTCTCCACTCAACCATCGGCATAGCTAAGGTCACGGTCTTAGCGTGACAATCAAGAAAATCATGGCACGGAGATAACCAATCCATGCCCAATATCACGTCAAAATCGACCATGGTGAGTAACAGTAGGTCCACTGGGGTCTCCAGACCCCCAATAGATATCATGCACGACCGATACACATGGTCCACAACAACAGTATCGCCCACCGGAGTCGACACATGAACAGAGGTGACTAGGGACTCACGGGCATATCCAAAAAACCGGCCAAATATGAAGAAACATAGGAATATGTAGAACCAGGGTCAAATAAAGCCAAGGCATCACGGCAACAAACTGAAACAATACCTGCGATCACGGCATCTGAGGCCATAGCATCCGGCCTGGCTGGAAATGCATACATGCGAGCCTGACCTCCCCCTGCTCGACCTCCCCCTCTAGGGAGGCCTCTAGCTGACTGAACACCACCCATGGTTGCCTGGGCGGGTGGTTAAGTGACTGGAGCTGAAGTCGAGGGTTGGCCCCTCTGCTAAGAAGATCCACCGGAATGGCGGGGACACTGCCTCCACACGTGCCCGAACTCTCCACACTCAAAGCAACTCCCTGGAGCTGGAAGCGGGGACTGATAGAAACCCCTAGCACATGTACGGCCACTAGAAGACTCATGCATAGAACAACCCTGAACTAGGGGTGCTCGAGCTGCACTCTGAGCTGGGAGGGCACCAAATGAAGTGTGTCCTGATTGAGAAACACGGGGACCCTGCCCCGAAGATGCACCACTATATGATGGGCGGCCTGACTGAGTAGGCCTGAATGAAGGCCCCTACCCTACTGAAACTGTCCCCTGAAGGGATCACCACTGGAACTGCCCGAACCACGAGGCCTCTTGTCCTCCCTCTTCTCCCCCTCCTGGCGGCGAACGGACTCGATATCTTGAGCTATGTCAACAACCTGATTGAATAAAGCACCCGATACTCTCTCCCGAGTCATAAGCAACCAAAGCTGATAAGAAAGACCATCCACAAACTTCCTCACCCCCTCCCTATCAGTAGGGACAATCTCAGAAGGATACCTATCCTACTCGGAGAACCTCATCTCGTACTGAGTAACTGATAACTCTCCCTGGCGCAGCTGCTCAAACTGCCTGCGTTGCTCCTCTCTGTGGAACTGAGGAACATACTTCTCCAAAAAGATCATGGATAACTGTCGCCAGGTAAGAGGTATTGAACTAACCGGTCTACGCCTCTCGAACGACTCCCACCATGTAAAGGCAGCACCCGCAAACTAAAATATAGCAAATGAGACCCCATTGGTCTCCAAAATACCCGCGGTACGCAGTATCCTCTGGCACCTATCTAGAAATTCCTGGGCATCCTCGCCCTCTGTACCGTTGAAAGTTGGAGGATGAAGTCTGCAGAACCTCTCCAACCTGCATTGCTCGTCCTCAGTCATAGCAGGGACCACATAATCCTGGACCGGAGCAACTGGCTAAGCTGGGGCTACCCCCGGTGCCTGAATACCTTGTGCAGCCTGCTCAGGTGCCCCGGGCAGCTGGAGTATGATTGCCTCCCCCATCCTGAGCTGTAGTGGTAGTAGAAGACTTGGCGACTGCCTGAGCCAAACTGGTGCATACTGTCAATATTTGAGATAGGGCCTCCTGAAGACCCGGAATAACCATAGGCACTACAGGTGCCTGAGCTTGTCCCGCTGGGACACCATCGGCGGGAACCTGATCATGATCGATAGGAGGATCCTGTGGTACTGCCCCGGCTGCTGTGCAGGCTGGCCCCTACCTCTACCGCGGCCTCGACCTCTTGCTGGTCTAGCCGGTGACTTATCACTCTCATCGGCGCGGCGTGTCCTCACCATCTGTGAGAGAATGAAACAACGTAAGTTCAGATTTCAAGAATCAACAGATCAACACGAAAGAGTTCAATAAAGATAGAAATGTTTCCTAAAAGTTCGGCAGCCTCTCGAAGAAAAGTACAGACGTCTCTATACCGATCCGCAAGACTCTACTAAAGCTGATCATGACCGTTGAGTCCTATGTAACCTAGGGCTCTGATACCAAACAGTCACGACCCCAAATCCTAAACCGACCGCGATGGCGCCTATCATGGAACTAGGCTAGCCAATAATCACATGTTCACAATTTCTTTCAAAATCCTATTTCCAAAATCAGTAGCATTTTATAAATATACAGAAATTACTAAATAAAGTAGGCCAATATTATACAATACTGCCAACCCCAAAACCCGGAGCCAACATGCCATGAGCATCTGGCAGAATAAGTCAAAATATACTATCATAATACAAAACCTCTAACTGAAATCTAGATACAACAAGAAGGGAAAAAAAGAGATGTTGCGGACGCTGAACAGCTACCTCTATATCCCGCAAATCCGACTCTGTGCGGAATAACTAGCTAATGCTCGATGTCTGCACCTGAATCTGCACACAGAGGTGCAGGGAGTAATGTGAGTACACCAACTCAGTAGTAATGAAAATAAATCAAGTCTGAGCAGCAAGAAACACATAAAATCAATGTCATCAAAACCATCTTCAGAAAAATCCTTTAAAGAATGTATATTTTTCAACAACTTCAACTGAAAGGTTTAGTATAAAATAAAATGAATCATATAGAGGCCTCTCGGGCAACATATTTCATAAGCTTGGAGTGAGAGTAGTAAATCATCAGTAGCCCCTCGGGCAAAACATATATCACAATCAGCCTCTCGGGCATGCCTCACAGTCACTCATAATAAGCCCCTCAGCATCTCACAGTCACTCATGCCTCCCAATCACTCGTCACTCGGCACTCAGCACTCTGTAGGTACCTGCGCTCGCTGGGGGTATCTACAGACTCCGGAGGGGCTCCTACAGCCCAAGCGCTAATAACAAGCCAAATCATGGCATCAATCACTCCCAGGCACTCGGCCTCTCTCATATCATAACATCCTCACAATATTGGCCCTCGTCCTCACTCAGTCAGATACTCACATCATGCTACTCGGGCCATAAATAAACGGGGTTCTCGACCGAAGATAGTATTTCATTTCAAGAAATCGTAATATCATCAAATAGGAGTGTCAACAATTTCACAAGAAAGACTGATTGAAATATCACAGTTTCATAGTAGTGAGAATATCAGTAAATTAGCCCTCAAGGGGTTAAAACATATCGGCACTAGTCCCCAAGCATTGCTTACAGCCCAAATCTATCAAATCGTAGTAATACGGTAAAACATATGCTTAAAAAGCAGTTTCGATACTCAGTAGTTGCCTAAAAAGGAACATATTTCCAAATTTTCAGTTTGTGCACGCCCCACACTCGTCATCCAGTATGTGCGTCACTCCAAATCCGTGAAGGGATGTAAAGTCCGGGGTTTCATACCCTCAGGACGGAATTTATAACCATTACTTACCTCTACCGGGCCACAAAACTAGTCCGCAATGCTCTTGTCCCTCAAATTGTCTCCCGATTGCTCCGAATCTATCCAAAACCAGTTTAACATCATCAATATATATCAAAGGAACTCAACCCAATCGAAATTTATCAAATTATACAAGAAATCTCAAAATTCGGCCAAACTCGAGCCCCGGGACCACGTCTCGGAATTCGATAATTTTTACATCATTAGAATCCTCGTCCTCCTAAGATTCTATACATACCAAGAACACTAAAATCCGACCACAATTTCCCACTCAAATCCTCAAAAGAAGAATCAAATTCCCATGCACCCTTTCTTTCCCAATTTTTGGTTTAATTCCAGCAATTTCTATGGTTTAATCACTTAGAAATCGACATAAAAAAAAGTTATGAAGTTATGAACCTTCCCCCCCCCCCCAAGTGATTCCCTTCAATTCCCTCTTCAATCCTCTCAAAAGTGCTCCCAACTCGCCAACAATGGAAAAAATATGAGCAAATTTCGCATAACAGGCCTTTAAAACATTCTGCCCAGCTAAAATATTTTCTTCACTGCGATCGCAACCATTGGCACGCGATCGCGATTCACAGACCAACCAAACAATCGATCGCAGACCAGTACACGCGATCGCATTGAAAAAATTCTCCACCCACACACGTGCCTCAAAATACCCTACACGATCGCGGAAATGCCCATGCAATCGCACTGCCTAACCTGACCAACCTACGCGATCGCAACCCTAACCACGCGATCGCGTAGAAAAAAATGCCCGCCCCACTTTTAACCCTACGCGATCGCAAATACACTCGAGGCCCACATTTCAAGCCAAGAATTGGTCCGTTAATCACCTGAAAATACACCTGATGCCATCGGGACCTCAACCAAACATACCAACATATCCCATAACATCGTTCAAACTTATTCGAGCCTTCGAAACACCAAAAACAATGCAACAACACCAAAATCGCATCAGATTCATGCCTATGGACTTTGAAACTTCCAAATTTCGCCAACTATGTCGAACCCAACCAAAACACCTCCGATTGACCTGAAGTTTTGCAGACATATCCAAAATGGCATTACAAACCTGCTCCAACTTTCGTAATTCCATTCCGACCTCGATAGCCTATTTTCCACTGTTGGCCGGAAATCACCAAAAACTAACTTTCGCCAATTCAAGCCTAATTCTACACCGGACATCAAAACTTCATTCCGAACACACTCCTAAGTCCCAAATCACCTAACGGAGCTATCCGAGCCATAAAATATGCATTCTGAGGTCGTTTACCAATAAGTCAACTCTCAGTTGACTTTCTCAACTATTAGGCTACTTTAAAAGGCTAAATGCCTAAACTCTCACCATAACCATTGCGGACCCAAACCAACTGACCCAACACATCAAAAATAGGATAGCGATATATAACAAATGCAGATATGGGGGAAACAGGGTAAATCTCACGAAACGACCGACCGGGTCGTTACACTTCTGGATTTCAAAAATGATCAAAAATTATTTTCCATAACTTATGTATTACATAACTAGAAAATCATCCAATTTCGTCCACGAATTGACCCTCAAATAAATGATTTACCATTTCATAACTTTGGGGCTCAAAACCCTAATTTTTACAATCCAAACACGGATAAAAATGATAACCAACAAAAATAATCATGGGAAAGTATCAAAATAAAGGTTATATATTTAACCCCTTATTCAGACAAGAACAACACCGTGAAAATCACCTCAAACAGATATGCTTATAATACTAAAATGCTCGGTCTGCCCATTTAAAACACTGTCCAGGTGATTTTTGTTCTTCGCCTTTGCGGGACACCTTCGCTTTCACAAAGAGAAATATTTCACGTTGACCGGTCAACCTAGAAATCCTTCTTTGCGTTCGCAAATAATAAAGGTTAGCACCAAAATCGACAATCTTTCCCGATACAGAAATGGGCATAACTCTCTCATATAACATTGGAATTTGATGATTCTTGTTAATATGGATCTGTAATTACGATACGGATCTAATTGTTCAATCTTATCACAATATAAGGTCATTTTCTCAATATAATACCTTTTATACCCAAATAAATAATGCATAAACATCAAATAAGAGTGCAACACGATCCAAACACATCTGAAACACACTTGAGGCTCCCGAGACCCCGTCCAATCACACAAACAAGTCCCAAAACATAATATGAACCTACTCTAGGCCTAAAATCACACCAAACAACATAAAAACTATGAATCGCACATCAATTCAAACCTAATGAACTAATAAACTTCTAAAACTCATGTCAGACCATACCAAATCAATGCAGAATAAACTCATTTTTTTGCATGCAAGTCCCAAATGGCATAACGGACCTATACCAATTCACGAAACCATAATCTAGATCCAATACCAACAAATTAAACTCTCGGTCAAACCTACCAACCTTCTGAACCTTCAATCTTCCAACTTTTTCCAAAAAGCATCAAATCAACCTACGAACCTCCAAATCCAAATCTGATCACACGCCTAAGTCCAAAATCATCATCAGGACCTAACGAAACTGTGATGACCCCAAGGGGTCATTTTATGAATTAAGACTCTGTTCTAGGCTTATTAGACACAAAAAGACTAATTTTAATTACCTTGATTTGTGTGCACAGTTCGGGCGTGAAGCCGAAAAGCTTTTATGTGAAAATATGAGAAATAGTAATTTCTTTAGTTAAATTTTGGTTTTAGTTGACTTGGGTCAATATTTTTAGTAAACAAACTCGGTTCTATTTTTCGATGATCCCGGGAGGTGCGCAGTAAAATATGGGACTTGGGCGTGCCCGGAATTGAATTCCGAGGTCCCTACCCTTAGAAATCAATTTTTGAAAGAAATTGTTTTGCTGAATTATTAATGAAATAAGTAAATGAATTAATGTTTGAAACCATTGTTATCGGGCCCGTATTTTGGTTTCGGAGCCCGGTACAGATTTGTTATAGTATTTAAGTACTATCCTGTGAAATTTGGTGAGAATCGGAGTTGATTTGACATTATTCGGACGTCCTGTTGAGAAATAGTGAACGTTAATTGTTCTTGAGAAAAATGATGAGTTTTGAGGTTCGTATGATATTTTTAGACTTGCGTACATGTGTGGTGTGGAGCCCCGAGGGATCAGGTGAGTTTTGGATAGGCTACGGGATGTTTTACACTTAAGAAATTATGTTGTCATGATTGTTTCTGGTGCGCGGGTAAATTGTTCTTCGCGTTCATGTTGCTTCACCCGCGAACGCGTAGAGTAAAGTGCACTGGGGCCATTTTTGTTCTATGCGAACACAGAGCTCAGGACGCGAACACGGAGCACTGGTGGACTAAAGCTTCGTGAACGCGTCCAGGCCCCGTGAATGCACTGTGTAATGGACCTGGGGGAGGGTAGTTACATTTATTCTACGCGAACGCGGCCGCTTGGTCGCGAACGCGGTGACCAAAGGAAGAAAAGCTTCACGAACGCATCCAAGACACCGTGAACGCAAAGGCCATTGGGCCTGACCCGTCGTGAATGCGGCAGACCCATCGCGAACGCGATGAAGGCCTGCCTAGTCATATAAAATATGTTTTAAAAATGGACAAAACCTCTTTCTTCATATTTTTCGAACTACAAAGACTTAGAGGCGATTTTCTTCACAAATATTCATCCCCAAAGTGTTGGTAAACAATTATAAACTCTTCTCTTTCAATTACCCAACGTTTTTCATCACTTTTCAATCAAAAATTAAGAATTTTCATGGTAGAAATTGAGGGTTTGGGTAGGATTAGGGAATTTTGTAAAAAATAAATTTTTTACCTCGAATTGGGGTTAGATTTCGAAACTAATTTCATATTCAGGCTCGAGGGTGAATGGGTAGACGTAATTATATCCGAACCCCGAGTTTGGACCAGGCGGGCAGGGTCGGGTTTCAAACTTTTTTGAAAAAACATAGGAAAATCATAATTTTTCAGTAAAGTTACTTCCTTTAGCATTAGTTAATGACATTAAGCTAATTATGATTAGATTCAAGTGTGTTGGAGGTGAATTCGAAAGGAAAAAAGTTGTAATTGAGCAGTGAGTGGCCTGCGAAATTGAGGTAAGTGATGTGTCTAACCTTAGCTTGAGGGAATAAGTGTTGTGTTACTACTTGCTACTTGTTTTGTTGCTAAATCCAATGTATAGGTGAGGTGACGAGTACCTATACATTGTGGTCAGGTCATACCATGCGAGTGAATGCCAATTCTTGTTATTTAGGTTGTCTTAAAGTCTATCATCTGTGATTATTGTTGTTAGTGAAATGTTGAGAGATTAGTATCCGGTTCCACCGAGAGGAATATTATCCTGAATACTGAGTTGAGATTGAAATATTAAATAGTGATATAAACAATGATGAAATATTGATTTCTTGTGAAATCCCTTTGAGAACATTGAGTTGAGATTGAAATATTAAATAGTGATAGAAACTATGATGAAATACTGATTCCTTGTGAAATTCCTTTTTATATGTTATTGATTTATTTATTTATATTGTGAGGAATAGTGTAAAGCACGAAGGGTGATTCCATGCATGATTTATTTATTTATATTGTGAGGAAGAGTGTAAAGCACGAAGGGTGTTGCCGTTCATGATTTATTTATTTATATTGTGAGGAAGAGTGTAAAGCACGAAGGGTGATGACGTGCATGATTTATTTATTTATATTGTGAGGAAGAGTGTAAAGCACGAAGGGTGATGTCGTGCATGATTTATTTATTTATATTGTGAGGAAGAGTGTAAAGCACGAAGGATGATGTCGTGCATGATTTATTTATTTATATTGTGAGGAAGAGTGTAAAGCATGAAGGGTGATGCCGTACATGATTTATTTACTTATATTGTGAGTAAGAGAGTAAAGCACGAAGGGTGATATCGTGCATTCTTAATTATAATATGGTGAGGATGAGAGTAAGAGCATGAAGGGTGATGTCGTGTATTCTATTTATTATTTGGAGAGGCTGAGAGTTAAAGCACGAAGTGTTGATGCCGTGCAATTTTACTTTCTATTTTTAATTGCTAAAATTATTGTTGATCACTGTTTGTTTTTGTCTTATTGTTTTCCTAACTCCTGATGTGAAATTTCCCATATCATGCTCCCTACCCATATGTGCCGTTTTAAATTCTTTATATGATGTTATCTCTCTTAGCATGATTATATATGTCCAGGTTTTATGTGGTGTCATGTCCTAGCCTCGTCACCACTTTGCCGATGTTAGGCTTGGCACTTACTCAGTACATGGGGTCAGTTATACTGATACTACACTCTGCACTCTTTTGTACAGATCCAGGTACTGTCCAGAGTTAGGAGATTTTAGTAGCAAACATCGTTATTCGGAGACATGAGGTAGATCTGCTGGCGTTCGCAGACTCCTGGAGTCTTCTCTATATTATTTAGACTACTGTTTTATTTGATTCGAAACAGTTATACATTATTTCTTGAGCCAATTATTTGTAGTATTCTTTAGTAGTTCGTGGATTGTGACTCCAAACCCTGGGTAGCTAGCTAATTTAGTTTCGAGTTTCGACTATCAATTCTCATTTTATTCAGTATTCATTTATTTGGTAACTGTAGGCTTATTATTATAATTTAATTGTTTAAAAATATTGAATCCTTCTAACATTGGCGTGCCTAGAAATTATGGTGTTAGGCACCATCACGATCCCCCGGGTTGGGAATTTAGGTCGTGACAAGTTGGTATCAGAGCAAGGTTGCTTAGGTCTCACAATTCACGAAACAAGCTTAATAGAGTCTGAAGGATCGGTACGGAGATGTCTGTACTTATCTCTCAGAGGCTATGAAGTTAGGAACAATTTCACTTCTATTATACTCTATCGTGAGAATTTATTCTACCATTGAAGATCAATGTTCTCTCTCGCGAATCTCGACAAAACGCTATGCATCTAGAACTGGACAAGAAATGGAGCCCCAATGACAGCTACGATTAGGGGGAAAAGGCAGAGGCAGAGATCAGCCCAGAGCTCGAACATCACCTCCTATTGTAGAACTTCAAGTGGATCTAGAAGTGGAGGTTCTAGCTCAGTCGGTGCATGTTGGACCAGTTCAGGTTCCAGGAGGATTCATAGCTACACAGTATTGCATAACAAAGTAATAGTTGAAATCAATGGGATTGATTTCGTTGTGTTTCAGATGACGGATTCCACCAAGAGGTGGTGGGAAGATTATGTAATTACTAGACCAGTTGTCGCTCTGACTGAAGATGCAAACGTATTGAGAGATCAGCCAGTGAATCATGTACGGGTGCAACAGACCTTGGCATCTAGTTGATTTATGTGAGCTGTGGAGTTTAACGTTGTGTATTATAAGACATTGTAACCTATGAATTCATGCCAAGTGGGGAAGTCTATTGTCAATAAATAGATTGTGGGGTCATGTGTTATATCGGTTTTGGCCTAGAATGTATAAAGCCTAAGATTTTGCAAGAGATAAAACTTGGACTTGTGGTATGTTTGCCTCCTTAATAACCCTATACCTTAGTACCAAAGGAGTTATATAAACAACTTTAAATCTACAGAAGGTCTACTGAGCGTGGAAGTCATGGTTGTGGATTTTGGGCTGCTTTAGAGGGAGTACAATAGTTGACAAACTTTTAGACTATGTGGTTCGTGCCAAGATTTATCTGTATAGAGCTCTACTTTGTTATTGTGTGTCAATAGGGATAAGAGTTACCCCAAATAATAACGAAGAGTATAGGAATAAATGGGGTAGCTCAGCAGTGTTGAGTCAGCATAGTAAAACAAGAAATTGGCTGCCAGTGGACGACCAGCCATTGCAACATCAACTACTTGACTCAGTTCTCGTAAATGCTTTTGAAAGAGTTTGGTTCTCAGACGCTCCACAATGTGTGGCGCATAGGGTTTGAATGGTTGCGTCATGTCACCATAACGGTGTCAGAATATGCCATCAGGTTCGATAAAGTAGCCTGTCATACTGCTACTTCGGTTCATATAGCCAGAGAGCGAGTCCACAGACTCATTAAAGGACTCAATTTTGATCGTAAAATTTATACAACTCAGGGCAAGTTGATACTTTATTTCGGCTAGTGGTAGAAATTGCCTAGATGTTAAAATGTGTCCGGGATGAGGAAAAGAGGAAGCTAAGGAGACTAAGAGGTCTCGAGGTTCTAAAAGATTTTGTGGATTCTACTTTGCAACAACAAATTATTATGGCAGGGGCTCGGGCAACCGGCCAGCCCAACCCATATATCTGATTACTCGGGGTGCTCCGGTAAGTTCTTTTAATGCACGACCATTACAAGATTCCTGCAATGGTTATTCCAGTTATTTGATATAAACTCGATATGAGCAGCCAAATTATTTCATCATAGCACTCAGGCTATGCACCCCATTGTAGTTACAACTCAACCTACATGACCAGCTAGGGGAAAGGGGTCAGAATGTCGAAGGTGGAGGTCAGACTCCTAGAGGTGGAGACCCAGCCTGTTGATATATTTTCTATGGTATGGCTGAGGTCACCACACCAGATGGTGTCATTACAAGTACAATTTCTAGATATGATAAAGTGATAATTTCCTTAACGTGATTCGATTATGAGTATCTAGGAAAGCCCTCCTAATATGATCCACTCTCGGGTGAGCTTCGTAACCCTGAAATCTACTTATGTGAATACTTGTATTGAGAAACTCTATGGAGATAGCTATGTCTATCATTACGTGTTGTAATCTTATTTAACGAAAAAATTTTAAAAGAGGAAAAGGGAATATTTCGATTGGCACGATATGC
This sequence comes from Nicotiana paniculata, assembly GCA_005239505.1. NCBI lineage: Eukaryota > Viridiplantae > Streptophyta > Magnoliopsida > Solanales > Solanaceae > Nicotiana > Nicotiana paniculata. Next base: position 131,014 of record ML346824.1, on the reverse strand, counting down.
ATATTACTTGTGATTCAGAATGGAAGTTGAGATCCTCGCATTTTAATATGATTTGATATGTTTAAATCGGGCTACGAGGCCCGGTGGAAATTATATAAGGACGAGATCCTTGTGATGAAAATTCTTGTGTTTAAATTCTCCCTTGTGAAATTAAAAATTTTACTATAGTATTAATTGGGATTCATGCATGTTATGTTTATTTGAAAAAAAATTTGTATAAAATTTATCTGTATAATTTGCCAAATCCGTGTTATAATTATTGAGATTTGACCTACAAGGTGGGTTCCCGCCCATGTGGCGTTAAATGAGACATGTTAATTCGGGTAAATAATTATGAGGTCTTCATGCATCGCATCTCATTATCAGTGTTGTGAAGGTTTGAAAGGAGATTATTGTTAACATGAAGTTATTCGATGATTCTGTAATTGACTATGATCAACTATTACGATCATGTTGAACCAAAAGGGTGTTCCATTCGAATGGTTGGATGAGTGTGGGTTGAATTTTCAGAAGCTCGAGATTGCTTTGATTACGGAACTAGTGTTGGTGTTGCCCACAAGTTCAGGATCATACACGGTGTATTGTGGTGCATCTCGTATTGGACTTGGTGTAGTATTAATGCTGGATGGCAAGGTGATTGTGTATGCATCGCGATAGTTGAAAGTCCATGAGAAGAATTATCATGTCCTCGACTTAGAGTTGGCAGTTATTATTCACGCATTGAAAATTTGGAGGCACTATCTTTATGGCGTGCCGTGTGAGGTTCTCACAGATCATCACAGTCTCTAGTACTTGTTCAAGCAAAAGGATCTTAAATTGAGGTAGCGGAGATGGTTAGAGTTATTGAAAGATTATGATGTCACAATATTATATCATCCAGGGAAGGCCAACATGGTGACCGATGCATTGAGTAAAAAGGTGGTGAGTATGGGCAGCATTGAATTTATTCCAGTCAGTGAGAGACCGTTGGCTGTAGACATTCAGACTTTGGCTAATCAATTCGTGAGGTTGGATATTTCGCCTAATAGTGTTCTAGCTTTTACAGTCGCTCGGTCTTCCTTATTTGAGTGTATCAGAGATCGGCAGGATGATGACCCACATTTGATGGTCCTTAGGGACACACTTCAGCACAGTGTCCAAGAAGGTTACGGTTGGAGATGACGGTGTTTTGAGGATGTAGGGTCGTATATGTATGCCTAATGTTGATGGCCTTTTTGAGTTGATCCTCGAGGAGGCTCACAGTTGTAAGTATTCTATTCACCCAGGTGAAGCCAAAATGTAGGACTTGAGGCAGCATTATTGGTGGAGAAGTATGAAAAAGGACATTGTTGCTTATGTGGCTCGTTGCTTAAATTGTCAACAGGAAAAATACGAGCATCTGAGACCCGGTGGTTTACTTTAGCAGATAGATATTATTGAGTGGAAGTGGGAGCCTATAATTATGGACTTCGTTGTTGGACTCCCACGGACTCAGAGGAAGTTCGACGCAGTTTGGGTTATTGTGGATAGGCTGACTAAATCAGCACACTTCATTCCAGTGGCAAGTACTTATACTTTGGAGCGGTTGACAGAGATATATATTCGAGAGATTGTTCGCCTTCACGGTGTTCCCGTGTCTATCATTTCTGATCGAGGTACACAGTTTACCTTGCACTTTTGGAGAGCAGTTCAACGTGAGTTGGGTACCCGAGTTGAGTTGAGCACAGCATTTCATCCTCAGACGGACGGGCAGTCCGAGCATACTATTCAGATTTTAGAGGATATGCTCTGCTCTTGTGTTATTGACTTTGGAGGTTCTTGGGATCAGTTCTTGCCGTTAGCAGAGTTTGCTTATAATAATAGTTATCATTCGAGCATTCAGATGGCTCCTTACGAGGAATTATATGGTAGACGGTGCAGATCGCTAGTTGGATGGTTTGAGCCGGGAGAGGCTCGGTTATTGGGTACAGACTTAGTTCAAGAGGCCTTAGATAAGGTCAAGACCATACAGGATTGGCTTCACGCAGATCAGTCCAGGAAAAAGAGTTATGCCCATCGTAAGGTTCGTGATGTGGCATTCTTGGTTGGAGAGAGAGTATTGCTTCGGGTATCACCAATGAAGGGTGTCATGAGATTTGGGAAGAAGGGTAAGTTGAGCCCTAGGTATATCGGTCCGTTTGAGATCCTTGAGAGTGTGGGGGGGG